>MU227770.1:424663-436291 GCA_018584345.1 Thuja plicata
GGATACCAAAACCCTAAAAGGGAAACTACTAGGAAATGGAAACTTTCCTAAGTCTAACTTAAGCAAAGAGTAGATAAACTAATAATTAACTAATTTAATTATTAGTAATACTCGACTACTCTAACAAGGATAATGTCTTGATCTTGATCATTAGTAAGACTTGTTTTTTGGTTCTTTTTATTATCCTCTTGACATGGATCCAGTCCAAAGGAAAAGATAGGAGTTTTAATCTTCATGAGGGATTCTTGAAGGAATGCTGGGGAATTATCCAAAATAGGCTTTGAAGTACATGAAAGCTTAGGTTGTTTGATCTTAGGAGCATGGAATGTAATTGCTGCAAGATATAGATTAGCTTGGATTTCTTTTAAAGGCATCCCTTGAGGGTAGACATAGTTATCATGAAAAGCATTAGGATATTTGTGTGATAGAGGATATTTGGATATCCTTGAAGCTTTGTCAGATGGAGGAATAGCAGAAGAAGTAGAAGTAGCAAGTAGCTCATTTCTAGACATAGGTTCATGATTTTGATCATGCTTGGGATTGGTATCTTCATTTGATAATTCATTAGTATCGTCAACTTTGATTATGGCATCATCAATTAGATATTGGATTTTATGTTTTAACTCCATGCAATGTGAAGTTTTATGCTCATTATTTTGATGATAGCCACAGTAGGTACTCACAAATGACATTCCACATGAGGTGGTTTGAGGCAATGTGATGAAATTGTTTTCAAGAATCTCTGCCAGCATTGTTGTATAAGATTGTCTCAAAGGAGTAAATGCTCTATCCCTTGGACATGTAGATCCACTTGAACTCTCCAAAGAGATGTTGGATTCAAGATTATGAGGACGTTGATCAAAGACAGGGTCGACATGATCCTGTGAAATAATCTCTTGATCAAAGATAGGTTTACCATGAGTAGGTTTCTCCTTTTTTGAAGAATGTGATGACATGTGTGTCTTCTGATTATAGAGAAGAGGAAAGATTCATCTTAGTGAAGACCCATTTGATGAGGTATATTTTTCTTCTTTTAAGTCTTGAATTTCAGATTTTAAAGCTTGCATTTTCTTAGATAAGGTTTTAATGAGAATCTCTTCTTCCTTAGTGTTAAGACCTGTATCGTCTTAAAATGGAAGCACTTCCATGTTAAGAGAATTTAGCTCTCCTTAGGGGATGTTTTTTACCTCCATCATATCATCCTCCCGATTCTGCATCAACTCATGCTTCTGTGCATGTTCAGGACACTGATTGGGCCTCCCCGGGCACCTCCTGCCCCACCTGGCATATTTTCCAGGGGTTCTGACCCCCTGGGTCAAGTTCTACCTTGACCTTGACCTAGGTTAGGGTCGACCTCGACCCTGACCAGGGTCCCCCTTTCAAAACAGGAAGCTTGTCGGCTGTCGGGGGTCATCAAAAATTCAGTTTTCCTGCTTTTGGGTCGGTTATTTTGGGTTCCGAAGCGTTGATTCCTAAATTATATTTAATATAGGTCCTTTTATAGGGGCATGGGTCTAATTGGAATTTAATTATCCTATGTCGGCCTCCTTAGAAGATTGTGCCCTAATTTCATATAAAAGGGAAGCTTTCTCTCTCATTTTCTCTAAGTCTTTTAAGTGCAAAAAGCTCTAATCAAGATTTTGTAAAGAAGCAAAAAGGTTCAAGAATCCATTTCCAAGCTCTCAAGGTGTTCAAGTATTCCAATCAAGCATTCAAGTTCTCCATTGAAGATCAAGGATTCAAGCTTTCAAGCCTTTCAAGGGATTAGGTGCAAACATTCAAGATTCATCATTCAAACCCTAGATCTAGCCATCATGGTGGTGTGATCTTTCTTCAAGATCCTTCGTGCATCCTCAAGTCTATTCCATCCTCTCTTCAAACTAGATTTCAAGCATACAATCATGGAGGTTTATGGTTCCTATTGAGTTCATTCTTTCATACTTTCATACTTGCATACATTTGAATTACAATTACATATCTATTGAATATCATAGCTTCATTGTTAGATTCAATTCTACTACTTGCTAGCATTCTGTACTTTATTGATTTCAAGGTTAATTCCTAAATTAGGGTTTTACTAAGGCAAACCCCTCCCCCACAACAAACAATCTCCTTTTTCTTGTAGGTACAAGTACAGAACAGTTGATTTGAGACCAGATCTGGATACCCTTTTCGACTTTCTTTCAGACAACGCAAACAGATTTTCTGTCAGACCTGCGTAGGTCAGGGTTGACATTATTTGGTTAGGGTTGACATTTGTGGGTCAAGGTCGACCTTTTTCATAAGACGACATCGAAACGGAAAAATATTTCTGGGTTTTGTTCGTCTCTGCGTTCCAGTTTGGGATCAACTATCATATTTTCCAGAAATAGTCTACAGACCTCAGAAAACAACATTCTTTGATCTAAAATATTTCAAGGATAGTGCATTTCTCCTTTTTCTTCAATTACTGTCATATATCATTTCTATACATATAATTAACAAAATTTAAGGTATCTTCTTTGTTATTCTCCTTTCCAAATAGTTGATTCATTTATGCATTAGCCCTTCTTTGGGGTTGATAAGCTTGGATCTCCCATTTGTGCATTTGGGAATAAAAGAGGAACATCTTATCTTCTCCCTAATCACAATTACAATACACAATCAATACAATTCAATTCAAGTTAAGGAATTCAATACAATCTAGGCAACTCAAAGAATAATTTATACATCAACACATTTCCTATTTCAAACATTACATTTCAAGATAATCAATAATCAATCCAACCATACTTTCTTAATACATTATACATTTTTAATAAACATATCTCTATTTCAATCCTCCTTTTACATTTTCGTGAGATAGGTATTTACCCAACATTATTCTTATCTTACAAGACCATAGGGTTTATCCCATTTGTTTTCAGTCATCGTAAGATTGTCTTGATCAAAGTCTTGGAATGGTGCCAAAAGGATTTCCAAATCTTCCCCAAATGTGTGAGTTTGGGTTTGATGTTTCAAAGTAATTGATTCCAACGTCAGAGGGTTAGAATGCCCTGATAGTGAGATGGGAACCAATGAGAGTCGATTGTTTGAAGTAAGTGACTCTAGCGTCAGAGGTTTAGAATGCCCTGATAGTGACCTGGGAATCAAGTTATTTAGTTGAGTGTAAAGATCACACGATTCAGGACCAATTGTGAAAATCTAAAAGGACATGCAAGGTAGACTTATAAGCAAGTTGTGAAACAAAGATAGATGGACCAGTAAAAGCAACAAGACCATACTGAAGAGCCAAAAGGGTATCCAAAAGCATTGAATTCTTCTCAGAAACAAGTATGCAAGTGCCCATTGTACTAGATGCGACACTCTGAATGTGAGGTTTTTCTTAACCAGATGCGAGCTTTGATATCCTGAATGTACGCTTTGATATCCCGGATGCAACCTTTCTCCCCAGATGTGAGGCAGAATTTACCAGATATGAGCCTTCTCCCCAGATGCGATGCAAAATTTACCAGATGCGACCCAGGATCCTAAATGTAACTTTCTGATGTTCTGTCAAGTTTTGTCTGATTTGTCTTGAAGTTTGTGCAAATTTGTCTGACAGTAGGTTGTTTTCGAGTCTTTCCAGTGAGTGAAAAATATGGTATGTAGCCAAAGTATTGAATCTTGTTGCTTGTTTGAATGATTTATATCTTTAATGAACTTTCAGACACATCAAGCAGTTTTGCATTGTTAGGGGTGAACAAACACATCCTTACACCCTATTTTCTAAGTAGAGGATGAAAATCCTTGCTCGTAGACTTAGGTACACACTCAAATGCTAATCAGAATATGACCATCACCAAGCACACAATGGCTCCAGTCATGATGCCATATTAGCCGACTCCAAACACAAGTGAGGGCACGATATGAGGAGTGTCTTGGGGCAATTACTTTTTGCCTTGCACAAGGATTATCACCCTTTTGGGGATGAATCAGGTAGTTAGACTACAAATCTTGTTTGTTTATGATGGGGCAATTCATGCGAAACCGTCTCCCATAGAATTGCACAAGGCAAAATTGAGGCGTATAGCCCTATGAGTACTCAAATAGGTGTAGTCTCGCAAGCAAAATTTAAGCAGCTCCACTCTACACATACCCAAGTATGTTCAAGGAATGATGTCAAAATTCCAAGAACAAAACCGATTTCGTCTTTCGAGGCTTTGGCCTATGAGGAATCAACTATTTATAGTAAGTTGGAAGGGTTGGTGTAAAACTTGTCCTCACTTGAGTCGTTCCCAGGAGATTTTTTCCTCAACCGACAGGCCCTCTAAAGTTTAATAAAGCATACAAAGGATTGGCGAGCATATGATTTCTAGATTTCTAATTCTTCGAGAGAAGAAGAGCATACTTTCCTAGTGCATGCCGTTTTCTCCCAAAATACTCCAATCAATGTTCATTCCCTCAAGCTATTTGAGCTCGATTTAAATATTCCTAAATTATGAAAATATAGTACTTTGAAAGCAAAGTTTGATTGTTCAGTTTCCCCAAAATTAGGTGATTTTCTTGTTCAATTACTACTTCCAAAATTTAGACAATGAAGTTGTTCAATTATCCCACAAAATTTTAATGCTTTGTGTTGTTCAATTACTTTGCCAAAATGAAGTTTAAACAGTGAGTTTGTTTGCCTTGTTCAGTTACCCCAAATTCCTTTCAAATCATAAATTGACTTGTGAGTTTCTAATTTTCCTTAAAGAGGAAAAGAGCATATTCCTCTGGTCAATTTAGTATGAGATTGGAAAATGTCTTTAGTTTTGAAAGCATAACAAAAATGTAAGTCAAAATGGGGGATTGGCAACCTGTAAAACCACAAGTCAGTATTCTTTTTCCAACTTTTTTGAACAAGAGAGTGTCCGACATCAATCTACAAACACAAGTTAGGCTGTGAAAAGATCAAAGACAACAAACACGCAAATGTTAATGGTTAAATTTTTCAATTTTCAATAATAGAAACCAGATGCAACCCTATATATACTAGATGCGATGAAATGCATACCAAATGCGAGCCTTTACTAGAAATGACTCAGGATATCCGGGATGCGAGCCTAGATTCTGTGATGCAAGGGCGTATCCTGGATGCGAGCCTAGATTCTGTGATGCGAGGGCATATATTGGATGCGAGCCTTTATCACCAAAACAAGCTTGTACATGAAACCTATGAAGATAAATTAGGGGAAAATGGATGCAAAATGAGGCAAAATCTAAAATCGGGCCCCACAGTAGGCGCCAAAAATGTGTGTGTGAATTAGTGCACCTGTTATCTGCAACACGACACTTCAATAGATCATTATATTAGTGAAAACTTATAAAAAGAAAGGCTTTGAAGCTAAACAATAAAACTGATCTATTGCTTCCTATCTAGGAGGAGTTTGAAGAATGCAATAATCATGCCCTCAGATTATGCACAAATAAGTGACATATACAACCTAAGAATGGAAGATTTGAATGAAAAGTAATCTAAATGATTAAGAAACATGCATATTAGCTCTAAATATGAAGATAATAACAATGCATAATATCAAATTTAAGATGCAATATGGATTCAAAAATAATCTAAACAATATAACAATGCTTTCAACTCTGAAAATTAAGGGCATTTGAGCTCAAAAACTTATTCTATTTATAGAAGAAATGTGGAGAGAGAGAGAGGGGACAAGGTCATTAATGGAGGTGTAAAAACCATTAATAAGGTGTAAGAGGCATTACTGCCAAAGGCATCAATGAGGCATGGGATTGAGGAATCTCCATTAATGATGCATTAATGAGAGCAATTAAGAGGCATGGTGAGGGTGTAAGAAGTATTGGTGAGGGTTAGGGTCAAGCTTGAGAAGTTTGACTTTTGGGAGTGGGTTAGATTCCTAATCACGGGATTAGGAATGTGACATCATTAGGAAGTGGGTTAGGATGAATTAAGATTAGAATTAGGCTTAGCATGGGGGGAATATGTTGGGATGGGTTTGAACCCAGGGTTAAGGTAGTTGAGGTAGGTTAGGTTAGAGGGAATATTAATGAAATGAATTATATCTAATATATTCATTCAAAAATAGGGAAATTAATTATTTAAGCTTTTTATTGCTTTTGATAATTATTTAGGACTATAGCCAATTAATTAGATTAATTCAGGCTAGAAGATAGGTTTTTGCAAGTGATGAGGTATAATAGGGATTTTATTTAATTCCTTTTTAATCAATTACCTTAGCCATGTTTTGATTTGAATTGAATTGATTAGCTAAGGTGATTCATAAAATTTAGTGATTAAATCACTTAGGATATTAAATCTGGTTTGAAAGAATTATGCCAACTGATTGAAGAGTTGGTCTTGACATAATTGGGGGTATGATCACACTTAGGGAAAATAAGGTCTATGGTCAGAGCATACCAAATTAGGGTGGTTACACATAGGAATAAATACTGAATATATAGCTCACTCCATCGAGCCAATGAAGCACTAGAACCAATAGAAGATACCCCCCCCTAATGCTGAGCAGGGAGAGGCATGACAGGTACACTGAAAGAGACTGCCAAGAACAAATGCATGATGAAGAACCAGGAACATAGAAAGTGTAGAAGAAAGTACAAACATATATAAAAGATGATGTCGTGGAAGGAACACTCTTGTGACACACATCATGTGGCTAATGTTGTGGAAGGAATAATCACTTGACAAAGGTAGATCAAACCTCCCCATGACACTTTATAATGAAAAGCGAGTAGAAACAGGCACAAAATGTGCAAGATTCCAAGTATGCAACAAATGACACTTTATCTCAGTGCGTTTGCAAAAAAAAGAAATGCTACAAAAATAGATGTCTACAATGATCATGAATGATAAAAAGATGTAGGAACATAAGTAACAACTAAAAAGGAGTCATCCCATGCAAGGAAAATGATCACAAGGCCTGAAACATCCAAGATAATCACCAGATTGTAGAAACACAAAAAACTATTTAAAATTTACCTGAAGTAGATTCTGGAGATGAGACCCATACCACAGTGAGGAGCATAGAATCAACTTTCCAACGATATGCGGAAGTCAGAAAATGAAGCCCAGATGAGAAAGATGTGGCACCCAAAGTGCAAAAAGGAATCCTGACTTTGACTAACAAAAAACCTTATAAGACAAAAAAATCATAAAATCCAACCTGCAATATCAGATCGGTCTTGGAACAAGCTTTTCAACGATATCTCGTTTGCCCAAAAACGCCTCCGTTTGGTTCAAATACAAGCAAAAAATCTAAGAGGGCTCCAAAATAAGAAGAACTCCAAGTGATCTCTGCTAAATCTGGCAGAGCTCCACTAAATATGGCGATGCCACTAAATCTGGCAAAACTGCTAAAACTTTGGCCAAATTTGGTAGAGAAAAAGAGTCGACTGGGTGCTAACGTCAGTTGACGTGGCCATGCAAGAAATATTTTTTTGTAAAAAAAAATATTGAAAAAAAAATAAGAAAATATTTTTTTTATAGAAAAAAAAGGGTGGTGGGCAGGAGGAGCTCGGGCGGTGGCCACAGTCAAGCCCGCAACTCGAGCTGAGCAGAGCCCGCGACCGAGCTTGTAGCTCAGGGCCGACTGAGCTTGCCGCCGCCGCCGAGTTGCCCTAAGTGCACTGCATTTTTTTCCACTTCAAAAAATGTGCCCATAATAGGATCATACATACAATTTTGTTGCCTGAAAATGCAACTATGTCCTAATTGGACGTGCTTTATATGAAATAGGGGGTTTGGGCGTTTTGGACGCAACTGTGAGGTCAGTTTGTGCCCAAAGTGCTCTGAAAAAAAAGCTCCCCCAGATCCACACAAGGAACCTCTATAAATTTGAAACCCTCAGAGCTCCAAATTGTTTTCAAAAATTCACGAACGGGCTGCAACAACAACACTTTGATACCATATTAGAATTCATTGAATCCTATCACCAAGATCCACTATAGCGAAAACTCGTCACAAAAGCAAAGAATGAAGACACAACAAAGAATGATCTGAAAGATGAAATATTCATTCAGAGAGGGAATAATTAAATACAATAAGATAAATCCTTATAAAGGAGACCAAAACTCTAAAAAAGGAAGTAACTAGGTTGAATGATAATAATTAATAAAAGAATTAATTATTATATGCCTAAAGTTTAGCTTAAGTAAACTAGAGATAAAAAGTGGCTTAATAATTAAATCAAAATGATTTGATCAATAAGTGAAATAAATTTGTACTCTAACAAGTAAATCCAAATTTCTCCCTCCATATATTATTTCCATTTACTAGAAACCCATGAGTACGAATCACATAATTTTGGCCAAATCTTTGTGAATAGGTAGATTAGGGTGTGATCTTGCAAAAAGACCTCTCGATCCATTACTAAATCTTTTAAACATACTTTAGGAGTTATGGATGAGGGGCATACAAGAAGGGGAGAGTATAGTTGAGCAACATTGTGGGTGTTGGGAGAGGCCAACACACCAAAGGAACCCCTCTTTCCTCCATCACTAACTTGCAAACCCAACCTCAACACCTCATTTTTTTTTTCATTATTGAAGTTTGTTTCTGATCTGTTGAAAAAATGGAAGGGCTAGGTCTAGACAACATATTTGTTGTAGTTACCAAGGGGTAAGGGCGCTGTAGGAAACAAATGTTTCCCTAGCCCGCTGCGGTCCTTGCTCCTCACATCTCCCTTGTAGTAGTCGCTCTACCGAAACCCTACGAATACTTCAAACTAGACATATTCACATGCATATCCCAAGCAATCTGGAGATCAGAATGAGCAAAACAAATGAATGTGGAAGGGCAAGCGATTTAAATTGATCATTTGCACACACACACACACACACACACAACTTATTGATTTATTATTGTTAAAAAAAAATGACTATTTTTATTGATATTTTAAATAAACGTAACATAAACCTACGGAAATAATATTTTATACAAAAAATACAACAATCTCATATATCATATTTTACATATCTTTATATATAAAATAAAAATAAAATTATCATATATTCTTTACACAAATCAAATTATACATTGTAACAGCTCATCCTTTTACCTTATTTTTTTGCAAGCACTAATAAATATCATTTGGAAACACTACTTTGAATATAATTCAACAGCTACACCTCTAATCTATCATATAATTTTACAAAATTTTCGTTTTCATCTTTTCCATTAGTCTCCGATACTAAATCGTTGTACCTCCATTAACAAGATTCTTCTCAAAATTCGAGAATTATGCTCTTCCCTTTTTTAACCTTCTTCAATTTGTACAGTTCAGGTCTGTTGCAGTTAGCCATAATTCGGGATATATTTCCAAGGGAGGCATATTGGGGAAGTTTTAGAACTGCTGTTTAAAGCTCAGTTTGCAGAAGAATTGTCGAAAGCTCGAGCCGCAGCTCTGATTGTTTCTATTTTTATTTTTGATCGGTATTTTTAAGGCGGGCAAAAATGGTGCTCGCACAGTTAGGCGGGAGAATCTCCCGCGCCATCCAGCAGATGAGCAATGCCACCATTATTGATGAGAAAGTTTTGAATGAATGTCTCAACGAGATATCGAGGGCGTTGCTGCAGGCTGACGTGCAATTCAAGATGGTCCGCGACATGCAGATCAACATTAAAAAGATTGTCAATTTGGAAGATCTCGCTGCTGGCCATAACAAAAGGCGGATCATTCAACAGGTATGCAGCCATCGTGCATCATCCTTTCTATTAAATTTAATTTTGAACTCTATCTGGTAGTGATATTTTTTAGCGGCCAATATTTGCCAATTGTCTATTTAGACCATTTTCTTCTCCACAAGTATCTATCATTTAAAATGAAGATTCGACTTAATTTCAAATAACAAAATTTTATTATATTTTGAACATTTTAAATTCTCCTGTGTGGGATAATCTTGTTGCTGGTGTCGCTGCACCCAACACGCTGAATGCGATATGACTCCACTTCGGAACCCCTAATGCTTTTACAAGTTGTGCCATTTAAAACACACTTTTATGTGAGCATTTAACATTTCTTGGGTGTAAATTTGACATTTTTTGGGTGTCAAGCACAAAATCTCGAAGAACTACGAAGACCGGCTCTGTATTAGGACTAGACATAAGAGACTAAGATTCCAATATTAAAATAACATTCACTAGGATGTCTAGAAACCTTAGAATGTATGCTTCCTTAAAATCGTCTCTAAACCTAACCCGAGTTGGTGCATGAGAGCCTAATTTTGAAGCCGCTTGCATTTGCTTCTTTGTGGAAGGGATGGCAGAGTTTTTAAATTTACCTTTCTTCTAAATTTTATTTACAAATATTCTGCTTATAAGTCTGTGGGGGACCAATAGAAGTTCTGGTGAACACTTATTAGAGACTAATACAAGCTCTTTGTACACACACTTTGAGCTTGGGTTTCCACAAAGAGAACCCAATGCTTTAATCAATGAAGCTCAACCTCTTGAACACATATAATTGAATATTATGTTTTGCTTTCTTTCTCATTCCGAACACACTTAGATATTGTATAAGATCAGATAAGAAGTTAACACAAAATTGGAAGGGAATTGGAAGACTACTTCTAGATTAGGACTAAAATAAGAAACCAAGAATTCATGAATGAAAAAGAAATTCGCTAGGATTTGTTAACTCCTTAGAATATATTCTTCCTTAAAAATAGTCCCTAATCCTAACCCTAAATGATGGACAAACAACCTAATTTCAGAATCAATTTCATTTGCTCCTTTGTACAAAGGATGACATAGGATTCAATTCTACTAAATTTTTATCTATTTAGGAACAATTCTAGATACCATTTAAGATCAAATGTGAAGTTGAACACAAAATCTAAAGGAAATTGAAAGAATGCTTTTGGATTAGCAAACCAAGAGTTCAATATTGAAAGAAATTCATTAGAATTTGTAAACTCCTTAAAATGAATGCTTCCACAGAATGTTCCTAACCATAAATTGAAATGTGGGAGGAACAACTTGATTTTGGAATCACTAGTGTTTGCTTCATGCAAGGGATGATTTAGAGATTAATATTACTAATTCTTTTCTGTTTGGGATCAATTTTGGATACTGTTTAAGATCAGATGCAAATTTTATTGCAAAATCTAAATGAAATTTGTAATGTTCTCAAACTAAATTTTAAAATTTATATGAGATTTGAAAATAAAATTTACAAACTACACCAAAACAACACCAAATTCTCCAAGATTAACAAGCCAGTCACACACTATAAAGATACCAAATTTATTGTAACTCCACAGCATGTTATCTATTTGATTTTTGATGCAAATAACATGCAATCAGCTCTGAGTTAGTGATATATAACAGCAGCAAACAATATAGTTCTGCGCTATAAGATTTGTGCAAAACCCACAAAAACTATAAACATTGAATATCACCAATTTTCACTGTCAACACCACATACTAATATTGTTTGATTTCCAAATGGAGAATACATAAAATCTGGTCTGATACAAGATTGATTAAAATATTATGAACAGAATAATTTGTATTGATTTGAATGAATTTACAAAGAGCCAGAGGCTCATATATACAAAACCAATGTTACAATAAATAGCAACTATCTAAAGATAGATTGCATGAGAATCATAGCAGACTGCAAAAGAATCGCA
>MU227770.1:471281-485576 GCA_018584345.1 Thuja plicata
ACCCGATTCATCCCGGTGCGGATTCACTTTAGAGTTCGCCATTGTTTCATCAGGTTCTTGATCAGCCGATCTCACTATTATTTCTGTATTTCAGTTTGGATATTGTACTGTTTGGTTATTGTATTGCCGTTGTATAATACAAAACCATATTCCTGAGGTTTTCATGAGAATGTACTTGCTGGTTATTTGAATATATATCTGCTGGTTATTGTTCTAGGTTCGACGATTATTTGCATGTTATTGTCTGTTTTAAATCTGCATGAGATTAATTAGGAAAAATCAGTAAATGGCCGGTTAGGGTCATTTCATGCGCTCAAACAATTGGCGATCTTCATGATGATGAGCTCATCGAGGCTAGAACTACTTGGAAGAAGAGCAAACCTTCTGATTCTGTAAATTTTTCTCTCATGGCCAACATTCACAGTGTGTATGAGCCTCAAACATACGCAAAGGCGAAAGGGATACCCGAGATGGAAGAAGCTATGAAAATTGAGCATCATATTTTGTTGAAAAATAACATTTGGGTTCTGTCAGATCTTCCTTCAGGGAAGAAACCCATCAGATGCAAATGGGTCTATAAAGTCAAATACAAGGCTGATGGTACTTTAGATAAGTACAAGGCTCGTCTCATTCCCAAAGGCTTCTCTCAGCGTGAAGGAATTTTTTATGAAGAGACCTATTCTCCGAAAGCAAAGATGAGCACCATCAGATTAGTCCTCGCCATGGCAGCTCAGTATGATTGGAAGGTCCATCAAATGGACATAACGAGTGCCTTCCTGAATGGTGAGTTACAAGAAGAGTTGTACATGACACAACCTCCTGTATTCAAGGTTGTCAGTAAAGCACACCAGGTACTCAAACTGGTGAAAGCCCTCTATGGCCTCAAACAGGCTCCTCGGGCATGGTACATGAAAATTGATAAGTACCTCACAGATCAGGATTTCCAAAGGAGTACTTCTGACTCAAATCTGGATGTCATGACTACTGGCAGTGATATCATCATTCTAGTTATATATGTTGATGATTCGATAATCATTGATAGTTCGACATCTTTGATTCAGGGAATCAAACAAAATCTATGTCAGTCTTTTGACATGACCGACCTTGGGCTTCTCCACTACTGCCTAGGTGTTGAAGATTGGCAACAGTTTGATGACTTCTTCATCTCTTAGTCTAAGCATGCAATGGCTCTGGTAGACAAATTCAGAATGCAGAACTGCAAACCTGCATCTACACCTATAGAGTTTGGTATGAAATTGTCAGCCAAATCTGGTTCTACTATTGAGAATGAATCCGCATTCAGGCAACTAGTGGGTAGTTTGATGATTGATCTATCTCACCACCATTAGACCTTATCTCATCTTTGCAGTGAGTTACATATCCCGCTTAATGACAACTCCTAATTCAGATCATTAGGCTGCAGCGAAGCGCATCCTGCGCTATTTCAAGAGCACTTCAGACTTTGGTATCCTCTATGGACAAACCAAATATCCAAGACTCATCAGGTACACTGATTTAGATTGGGGAGGCTCCGTTGATGACAAAAACTCCAATTTCGAGTATGTCTTTAGTTTGGGCACAGGTGCTATCATTTGGACCAGTAAGAAGCAATAGGCCGTGTCTCTTTCCTCGACGGAAGCTGAATATCGGGGAGCAGTCAAAACAAGTTGTGAGGCCCTTTGGCTTTGAAGGATGCTTTCCTACATCCATATGTCTCAAGGAGGCCCTTCACCCCTCTTCTGCGACAATCAAGGGGTGCTCAAACTTGCCAAAAATCCAGTCTTCCATGAGTGAACCAAGCATATTGACATTCATTGTCACTTCATCCTTCAGCTAGTTGAAGATGGATTCGTGGATTTGCTGTATGTTCCTACAACGGACCAGACTGCAGATATTCTCACCAAGTTCCTCCTTCCAGATAAGTTTGCTAAGTTCAAGGGGCTCCTTGGTGTAGTTGACCATTAAGGGAGGGTATCAGAATAATATCTCCGAATATCTTGTTTATTATTATTTTAATGGTCAATATTGTGAATCTTGTAAATATTAGAATGTTTCTAATATTATTTTATTCTTTCATTAGTAGAATGTTTCTAATAACAACGATTGTTTCATAATAGAAACATCGTCTTTGCAAACTATATATGAGCGTCTTGCTCATTCATTAATTTATCCAATATTTTACTAAATTACTGTTGTCACAAAAGTTTGCACCCTTGCCTAGATGAGTACGAATGACCTAGGCAACCTCGTGAAACATGGAAATCACCTCCCAAGTGTGGGACTTGCGTAGGTGAGGCTGAATCTCCAGAGAAGACCGACTTCCTTACAATCAGGATGCACCTAAACTACCGCTTTTGAGGAAAAGGGAGAAGGATATGCTGAAAGGGAAATGCAGTGATGCCCCAGATTGAATATGTGGTTTCTCCTTGCCTATATCTGCTCATAACATCGATAAAAAGCCCTAAATACATAGATCTCAACTCTATTCTACCCCCACAAGACTCATATGAAGGTCATAGCTTATCAGATGTTGCAAGGAAAATGATTTCCACAATACAACTATAAGCAGATCTAACACGACACAAATTAGGAAAATAGAAAAGAAACATTCAAATACAAGGCAAAATAACGTGCACAATATATCAGAATGCAAGAAGAGGTAAAAAGCAAAGAATTTCATTAATGCATGGCATAGGAAAATTACAAATATAGGGCATAGCCACGGCAAATGAACCAGAGAAGAACCCATAATATTTACAAAGATTGTCTTTCTAAAGAATTCAAGCATAACTCATAATTAAACATGAAGTTCAAACCCCTCTAGGGTTGAGTCAAGTTATAGATACAAAAATAAATGCATATCAGATGAAAATCTGATCTCTATGTTCATGTAGTGATAGAAAGAGGCCCAAATGAGTGCATCCAGTAGATGGAAGGGACAAATCAGCCTTGCAAGTGATAAATAGGCACGAAGTGCACTGGCGTCGTGTTGCAGAACCAAGAGAAGTTGCTCAACGTTGAATAATCAATCTTGGTGTTGGTTCGGGCCGCAAACAGTCAAATTCGACCATTGACAAAAAACCGTCAAGGCAGCAAACATGACGTGTTAACCCACCCCGCACACCTGTAAGAAGCACCACCACATGTACAAATTAGACCCAGACCACCTGTTTAAATGTGAGCCATTGATGAAGATTTTGATTGGAATGGGTGGTCAAGATGTGGCACGGAATCCCCTAATGCAAGATTAAAACACAACCGTTGACGAAGATAGCTCTTAATCGAACGGTTGGCACGGTTCTGCAACTAACAACACTGAGAAGGTCAAAAGAAACTGCGAAATGGCAAAATTTCGCAAGATGCCATTTTGCCCTCTGTGAAATCGCGAAACTGGGAAAACACAAAGTGTTAGCCCACCTGAGATATTGGCAAGACATGAAACATGTCTTACCAATGTTAGCCTCGTGGAAAAACATGGCCCATCGGGCGACGTTTTTAATCTGCCAACGACAATAGATGTTACCCCGATGAATTGTTATATCGACAAGACCCAAGAGATGTCTTGTCGATGTCTTGCATTTGAATTGAACCTTTAGGTCCCTGCACATCGGAGAGACTCTCACCGACATTTGGCCTCGTGGGGAGGAAGCATAACACGACAGGTTATCCATGTTAGAATGATTCAGAATAACTGAGAGGGGGGGTGAATCAGTTATCCTAGGTCCAGATGTACCAATTGAACTTTCAAACACTTCAACCAACTCTGATCCACTCAGTAATCCACTCGGTCTCTATAGCATATAATCAATAATATAAAATTGCAGTTTACTGTCCTAATGTAATCAACTTGCAGAATATAAAACTCTTAACAGTATAATACGTCAAATAACATTCACACAAGTATAACACCAGGATTTAACGTGGAAACCCAATATGGGAAAAACCACCAGTAACATGCTACCAATTTTTCACTCTTCTGAAGTGAGCTCTGTGAAAAGGCAACCCGGTTAAAGGTTACAATACACACTGTTAAATGTGACCCAGTTAAAGGATTTAATCACCCTATTAAAAGTGAGCCTTGTTAGAGGGCTTAGACCATTCCATTAGAATGTCACCTTGATTAAAGGATTTAACAATATGACTGTTAGGTCAACCTTGTTTAAAAGGATTTTGCAACTAATACAATGGTTAGAAAGTAACAACAAATTGTGATCTGAAACATACAACTCACTTTGCAAATATAGATCCAATTATAGCTCAAATGCTAATTCACTGTCTGGCCTTCATTGTCATCTCTGTCATTCAGATCTGCTTGGAAATCCTTCAAGCAATCACCACTGTGCAGTCCTGTATTGCTCTCTTCAGCCTTCTCTTCCTTCTGCTTAAATTTTGCCAATCAACTAAATTAACCTCATACCACACACACATAACTTGCAATTAGGTTAATCTTAAACCTCTCTGATCAGGTAGCTCGATCTTTTGCCGCTTAATCACCACCGTAGATCTTAGGGTTTGGTTAGATCCAACGAATCCTTCCAACATTTCATTTCCATCTACATTGTAGAATACATCCTAAAACTCCTTGAATCCATACATAAAAACGGTTAAACATATATTAAATGCTCATTTAATTCTCCACAACAATCATCCTTATCTTAAATATGCTTCACATATCCCAAGAAAATCAACTATGTCGGTTGGGATATCAAATCTCTCAAACTGTCAAAATACTGACACTCGGTCAATACTGTGTTCTTCCGCTCGGTCATCATTAGATAACTCGGTAATTTACTGACACTCGGCAAATACTGATGCTTGGTCGACACTAAATTTGCTCAGCATGTACTGGCGCTCGGTCGACACTCGCATCACTTGGCACAAACATAAGTTCCTTAATCTTCTGTTCTGTTACTTGGTCAAGACAAATCTTTTAGTCATCCAAACTTCACTTAGACTTAAGATAAACAATATATTACCTTGTCAACGTGCGATCTCATCAAGTACCCATTGTAGTTTCACATAACTCAACCATTTCACCAAGTCTTCTTCTTATCCCTCCTTTTCAAATCTTCTTCATTAATCAATTGATATGGCACTTTACAAGATAGCAACTGTCTTACCAGTTAAGGTTTGACATCAATGGCAATATAACAATTGTGTTAATTGTAGTTTCCAACAATCCACTGGAAAACATGACGTGTTAACCCATTGTAATAGAGTTCAACCCATGATGAAGATGTCTCAGATCGGTTATCTGTGATGGGCTAGTGGTGGCAAAAATAGCCAACAATTACCTGTGTGATAAAAATTCTTTCTAATTCCATCACACCTTTTGGAATTGTATTGATTTTTTAATTCATTATTCCATCTGTATCAAACTCAGCTTCTCCCTTTTCTTCTTCTTCATCTTCATCAATGATATTTGAATTTGTCAAAATTCTAAAATATTCTTATCATCTTCAAACACTTGAAAATTTGTAATTTTATCGGGGACTAATGGCATTGGGGTGAGTTCGACCATGAACCTCTTCAATCCTTTCATTGTGAGGGGTTCTAATGAGCTTGCTGCTTGTGCCAGGGAATTCACCACTTTATTCTGTGAATGCAACACATACTTGATATTGAACGCATTAAGGCTCTCTATGAGATCCCATACTTGGTTCCGATATCTTGCTAGCCTCTTGTCATGAAAAATGTATTGCTTTCATACTTGTCTAACAACCAGTTGTGAATCTCAACTGACATGCAATATCTTTTCTCCCTTTTGAGTAGCAAGTAATAATGCGTGGATTAGTGCTTCATATTTTGTCACATTATTGGTAAAGGGGAACTGCAATCCACGTGAGGCTAAGTATGCTTCTCCTGATAGACTAATTAATTCGTAGCCTGCTCTAGATCCTTTCCTCGATTTTGAACCATCAAATCTCAATGTCCAAACCTGATTACCGTGTTGGACTTGTTTCTGACATGTCTTTTCTTCTTGCATTTGGGAAATTGGATGCTCTTGTTGATCTTTGCTTTTCTTTTGGAGCCTTTCTATCTTCTAATGATTTTTTTTCTCTTTTGAATCACTTGGTTTCTCATTTACTATCAAATTGAAATATTCATCTCCTGGGAGCTTAGGAATCCTTTTTTGTACTTGGTCTAATGCCATTTTGCACATCACACAAGAGAACTCAGGATGGAAAGTATTGTGAATTTGACACCAATTGGGTAACAATAAGTCTTGTACTGAAGAGCGATTTCCGAATTCTACCTCTTGCTTAGCACTCTTGAGGACAAAATTTCTAAAATTCTCAAATGTACCCTCGCTTTCCTTAGAAGACGAACCCTGGTCATTCTCAACGAGAATTTCAGTTGAGCTTGAAGTTCTTTGTGATTCTTCTTGACGACTTGAACAATTTAACATTAGAAACTCTTGTTTTCTTGGCTTATATTTTTCGAGGTCCAATTCTATGAACAAAATCTTGTTGTTCTCTCCATATTTGGTGATCATGAGCCTAAGTCTAGGAGTGCTTTCCATTCTAATTTGATTTGGCATTCCCCTCCATTGTAGCCACAAGTGTGAAAAATCATTTGAGAAATAACCATTCAATCTTCTAGTCCACTGCCTTCCCAAAACCATACCATACCCATCTGATATGTCAACCATTGAAATGTCAATAAATTGTTGGATTCGTGGATCAACTGACAATTGCATATGAATTTTGTTTAATTCCCGTACAATTGGGACTTAGGTTTTATCTAACCGTGTCACCTTATTATTCGTTTTTGTGGGAGTCAATCCCATCTTGTGGCATATTGCTAATTGCATCACATTACTTGACGCTCCTGAATCTACTAAGCAATTGTGCAAAAGTTTTCCGAAGATTCGGATTGAGAGTAGAAAAGGAGCCGGTTCATCTTTTCCTTGATACAACATGACTGAATTTATCATTTGTACAACCTGTTCAGCTTCCTTTATCTCAACTTGTGAAGTCTTGTCCACTTTTGGGAAATTGTCATTCTTTTTGATCTTTTTTTCTTTTTGGCTTCGAGAAACCTCTTTAGTTTTAACGGTCTTTTGAAAGCAATTATACATCATGTTTTTTTCCATACCAAAGGTAGTGGCTCCAGCAATCATAATTTGAGAACATGATTCATACCACATACAAGTAATTGAAGCCAATTTCAGAGAGGAGACTTCTTCCAATGATTACTCTTAAGAAAGTTACAAAGTCATTTCCAGTATGGACGAAACGAAAGATAATAGAATTTCTGAAAATATATTCACATACATTTTAGGACAGAGATTCTCAGGAAGGTTATACAGGCTATGCATCTATCATACGATAATACTGATAATTAAGTATAGATGTTACTTGGTTACATATCTTGTTGCATGCAAGAATCAAAATATACGTATATACTATATAGATAACAAATCCACCTTGCAATTGTTCAATATATTATTAAATAATAATTACTTGTCCCATTATGAAAATTCACTTAAGGTTGATACCTTAAAATAACTTAGGCAGTGCTAGAAGTAGAACTGTAGAACCAATGCTTCCAGCTCCATATTCATGATATTCCGTCCAAAATGCATCTTGTTGACACTATTTGTGATCCGCACTGTTCTGTATGATTCAAGAAATTTTTAGAAATTTGAAATTACATTAGTGTTTAGAAATTAGAATAAAATAGGTCAACAGGATTCCAAGGTAGAGCTGGCGGAATATATTAAAGGTGCAAGAAGAATCTCTAGAAGAAACTACAAGCTACATAAAAGCTCGAACCATGTTTAATGATGTAGAGATTTCGTGCTGTAGCCTTGGGTTGATTTATTGGGAGTGCATTGACTGAGTCCACACCAGCTTCAATATATGATTTGATGGATGTAAACTATGCTTCTGAGAATTGTTGAAGTGAATTTGATTTCCTGTACTTCATCTTGAGAGTACTATTTGCTTCATTTCTTACCAAGCCTTGCTTCAATTTTTGTGTGATTTTGTTTCTGTGAGATTTTTGGCTGGTTGTTTTGTGTTCTGGCATAGCACATTAGAAAAATCAGCTTGTATTTGTTTTGTTTTTTAATGCTCTGCTGGGTGCTGGAAAATCTGACTATTATTTGAATTTGTAACAGCTGTTTTAGGCTCCAGGTTTAGTATTATTGTAGTGCAGATTTTGTATTAATGTTATTTTTAGAAGTCCGAGACGCTGACTTTAAGCGCTATCATTAATAGGATTGCAGATTTGTTCTGGGCGCACAGCAGTACTTTATTTTCTGTTCTATTCTCTGCAGAATCTGGACTTTTGTTTTCTACTCTATCCTGGAATTATGTGATTTTTTCTTAACTATTGCATTGACTATTTCTATTCTGGGCGGCTGGCTTATTTTTAGATGTTTCTTTTGTGATAAAAAACAATCTAAAATTTAAGGTTGCTTTGTTCTATTTTGGAGTGCCAAGTTCATAGGTTACTTGTGAGTCTGTGAGCTTGTGGCGTCCATCTTTTGTATTCAGAAATTTCCAGAATAAGAAAAAATATTTTTTCAGCAACTGCAGAGTTCTCATTTCGGTTTTATTTTTTGTACATTTACAAGTTTGTGTATACAGGTTATAGCAATCAAAATTGTAGGTTTAGCCAAAGTTAAGTTAAACAATTTATTTCAAAAATTCAAACACTAGAATGCAGAATCTGAATTTTAGCAGGTTTCCCATTAAGAAATGTACTCTTTCTTAATCTTCTGGCCCTCTTAACAATTTCTCTTTTTACTAATCTCTGATTGACAGTATGGAAGTAGTGCCGGTATGTTGAAGCCTTGTTGTGGCTTAGGTCTTCAGAAATTTCTGTTGACTGTGTCCTTCCCTACAGATACTTCTTGGATGCCACTTCCAAAACCATGGAATGAGGCCTGTATACAACATGCTATTGTCAGATAACTTGATATTAAAAATATTGATTGCTACATCCAAAGTTCAAGTCCTCTGTGATTAGCCAATTCGTTGTTCTTCATCCTCATGATTTTTTGATCTTGTGCAAGATTACGGTGCTAGTTGGTCTTAATTTTATTGTGTATTTTGGTAACAGACAATTAGCTTCCCAAGTGTTTTTCATCTTTCTGTTATTGACTCATACTTGCACTTATGTTGGATATTTTTGTTCCAACTAATCATTCCATGGGCAATGCCATGCTTTTTTCCTTGGTAAACTTGAGAATTGATGTTGAATGTGGTGTCATTTTGAGTGGATAGATGTACTAAAGGATTTTTCTTACTGATCGCATATGTTTGATTAATTATCATCTCAGTTTCATCATGCCATGGTGGAAATGTTATCTATTTCAGAAGAGTTAGTTAATTTCACGTTCTTCAATGAAATGCTGGTCCTCTTTTTTGCAGGCCATTTTCAATGAACTCTGTAATATGCTGGATCCTGGGAAACCTCCCTACACACCAAAAAAAGGAAAGCCAAACATTATTATGTTTGTTGGTTTACAAGGTAAGCCAATGATGTGTGAATGTCAACTGGTGAAATTAATTTATTTAAATATTCTGGGGTGATTTGCTATATAGCTAGGTATACAGAAGTCAATCACTACAGCACTTATTTGTTATGATAATCCTTTTGTTCTTCGTACTTCTGTGCTGTATCTGTTCAGAGTCCGATAATGTTGTTTGGACATATACTTTTTGAGCTGCATGCTTTGCTGTTTGATAATTTGCTGCACTGAACAATCACCTCTTATAGTGAAGAGGACTAATGGTTTGGTTGCTTACAGTATTTTTTGTCATTTATCTGCTCCAAGGACTTAAATGCTTTTCATTTGCTTAAAATTTTCTTCATTCCCATGTCATGGAAAACTGTGTGTTGCTTTACTGATTCTTCCTATATTCTTTATGCCATTGATGACACTTTTATTTGATAGTTATTGTTGAATAGCATGTCTTGACTGTATCTTGCTTTGCTGATACATGCAGGTTCTGGGAAAACTACTACTTGTACAAAATATGCTCACTACTACCAAAAGAAAGGTTGGAAGCCAGCTCTTGTCTGTGCAGACACTTTTAGAGCTGGAGCATTTGATCAGCTGAAACAGAATGCAACAAAGGCCAAGATTCCCTTCTATGGCAGGTGCATTGGAAAATTCCAAGAATGTTTCTTCTTTTGTTGAATGTTAATGAAATAGAAAACCAAAATATAATCACAACAACAATATTCTGCATGACAACACAAGTTTAGAATGTTGATAAAAACATGACTATGAAAACAAGATTATTTGAATTTGTTTTCCTGAACTCCTAATGATTCCAGTAGATGTCAACCAAGATGTTAGATTTATATGCCTCCCATCAACGAACCTAGTATAGAATAAGTTATTTGTCATTAGGAAATTTATAGGTGACACAATTTATACAACCATAGAGCTCAAAACAAATACAAAAACTCAATAATGAGAGCCTGGGAAGTCAGGCTAGCCTCTGTCTGCATCCAAGTCTGTTCTTTCTCCGAGGCCTTACTCATCCGAGTCTATTCTTACTCTTGTCATGTAAATCTTGAGACTTGTAATCTTAGGAAGGTAGCAATCAGCTCCTGTGGCAGCTGTGTCAGACTTGTATGAAATTTTTGTTGGAGCATTGTAGAATTTAAATTTTCAGTAGCTTTAAGTCAATGGTGATAGTTGCAAGAAGTTTCTTATAGGCTCCATCTATTTCTAATCAGTCTCAAAGTAAGGATCATCCATTTTTGTAAGGAGGCACAATCCATGCTAGGTTTCTCTTGTTGCTCATTTGCTAAAATGGATTTTCTCACCTACTTTTCATTAGGATTCTTGATTTCACTTCGTGACATTGGCAGCATCAATTGTAACTCTGAGGTTTACTTCCGTAGATAGACTATTCTGCTCAACCACCACCAGGACATGTCTGCGCTTTTGTGATTCCATTACCTTTGAAGATCTCTGTTTCTTTAGACTGTCAAATTATTCATTAGGGTGGATAATGAGTTGGAGGTTTCAGTGCAAGGTACACCAGCTATTCTAGCTCCAAGGTTTCCTTCACAGATGGACTTAATGATTCATCTTATGCACCACCAGAGCATGACCTAGCATTGGTGATTCCATTGCCCTTTTGAGATGTCTTTTTTTCGTGAATGAAAAATTCAGCATTCTTCATTAGGCTAGAGAATGTGATGGAGTTTCAGTCAAAGATAAAAATTGAAACTAAGGTGTTGACATCCAAATGCATCACTCTTCTCAAGTTTTCTTGCTACTTCCTTTCAGACTGTGAAAATGTATTATAATCTTTAATGCCAAAATGTTTTCTGTTAAATAAAATGTCAGCTAATGACTTACCCCATTTCAACATGAAGATGTAGAACATGATTACTTGCAGGATTCCTATTTGTACATCACGTGAGCAGTCACTCCCAGCGCTCATGTTCACCGTTCAAAGTCATCTGAGATAACAGCTGCCTTGTGCGTGTTGAGCAGTAGCTGTATACATATGGGAACTAGGTTCAAAACCATACATGCTTTCTTATACAATGATTCACCCTTTTGGAAAATACAAAAAAGAACTCGAGTAGCAAATCATTTGAAAAATCCTTAAAAGGCAACGACTTACAAATAACAGCTTCTGGATTTGATTGTGTAGTTATTTTTAGCATTAACATTTTAGATTACACTCAGTGATCCATTAGTTTAAACTGATCATGACATCCTTCATCAGTCTGGATCTGCTCTCTTCTTCTTATAGGAGGTGTAGACTGAGGAACACTTCGTTATCTGATGTCCCCTTTCCTATGAGATCTGAGGAAGATTTTACAATCTCTACAGGAACTCAGGTAACTGTATATCTACTTTTTTCAGATATTTAGACCAGCAGTGCATGGCCCTTTTTTTTTGTAATCACCTCTTTTATCCAGCCCACTGAGGCAACAAGCAATGCAGAATGGCCTTTGGATACCAGTATTTCATATATTAAAGGTGACAGATTAGCTGGGTAGTGCTTCTTGCAGCACACCATTGCTACTCAAATTCTCCAGCCTACTCTCCCTTGGCAACATGGCTCTGTTTATTCTTGTTGGCATGACTCAGCCCTATTCTAACAACATGGATCTACTACTTACTGGTCGCCTCCTAGACCACAGGGGTAGACTCATTATGAGCTTCTTTTCAACTATGGGAGCTACATCAGCTTTGGTTCCTCCTAGGCTATCCTAGCATGACCTTCCGACCATGGATACTCCCAGAAGAGCATTATTTCTCACAGTGGCTGATAATGGCTCAGGTGACTCCATTTTAGATGCAGATAGATATATTTGATGAATTTTCCTTCCAGTATTTACCAGCATGTGCTTTTGAGGCTCTTGTTTGCCATTAATAGCTTTTTGTTAGTGGCATGATGCATTATTTTGCCTTATGTACTTTTTTGAGATTTCCTTCCTAGAACTTTCTACTGTTAACTGCTGTAACCTCCAGTCCCATTGACCTACTTTTGGTCATCCACGGGCACTAATATAATTACTTTATTTTCTCTCTTTAGTGTCCAGCAGAATTCATTGTTTTAGACACCAATTAAAGGAATCGTGTATGAAGATAATATGCTAAAATGTGCTTATTTGACATTATATTATCAGATATCTGATTTACTTAATTAGAAAGTAGTAGTTGAATAGGTGCATGTATGACCTATCAATCTTAGCTTTTGTGATAGGTTATTCTATATTTCACAGAGTTTAATTTTTAGTAATGTTCTGGTCTGTTGCAATTGAACCCAAATTCAAACATTTTAGGATTGGGCAGTATTGCTCCGATTGATTAGCATAAGCCTAAATGTCAAAGAATTAGTTTTGAAGATGTATTTCAACATGATTTTTACTTATTTGGTTTCCTAAAATTTATTTGATGCTGGCAGCTACACAGAAACCGATCCTGTAAAAATTGCTGAAGAGGGTGTAGAAAGATTCAAGAAGGAAAATTGTGATCTCATAATTGTGGATACAAGTGGGCGGCACAAACAAGAAGCTGCACTTTTTGAAGAAATGCGCCAAGTGTCTGAAGCAACGGTATCATCATAATTTTAGCAATAATTCCGTGTCTATGACTATCGTTTTCCTACAGTTTAGGTTGTTTGTAAATTATTTTATTGGTTTTGAGCTTGCAGAAACCAGATCTTGTGATATTTGTAATGGACAGCAGTATTGGACAAGCTGCATTTGATCAAGCCCAGGCATTTAAGCAAAGTGTTTCTGTAGGTGCTGTAATTATTACTAAAATGGATGGTCATGCAAAGGGTGGTGGTGCACTCAGTGCGTAAGTACTCTGATACATGATTTCATATATATAGAATTTACTATTAGATATTAATGACATCTGACACAGAATGAATTTTCTTCACATGATTCAATGCCTTTGTAGTTTCTTTTAATGACTGATAATTTTATGTTATTATTTCACTCTTATTTCTACAGACTTGCTCCTAATGTTTATGTCCTGTCCATGGTTTGACATAGTATATGTACTTTAGTGTACAAGTTTCTAAGGGAATTCACTATTGTGTATGGTTTGAACCCAAAAATTGCAATCTCAGAAAAGGTAAATTTTTTTCTTGGCATTTCTTGAGTCCAGTTTATGCTGATTAACATTATTTTGTTAATGATCTGGGTATTTTATTTTTGCCTCATGTCATTGGCCCTTTTTGCATTGTATCTTTGAAGTAGCTGAAACTTTTAAAGGCCACCATCAAAAGAGCTCATGACTTTGATCGTCTGTCATAGGCTTATTAATATTTCAAAAGATAGACTTTATCAGGAATGAAGTAACTTGTATGCCTACAAGAATTTTAACATTTTCCATCCAGTGTTCAAGAAATGTCTCTACAAGCAAAAGTGAATGATTTTCCATTTGCTGAACAATTTTTATATTCATGTCAAAGAAGTATGAACTGTGAAGTAATTTGACCCATATCAAGGTAAGGTCCTTTGAGAGATTTAGACTTAGATGGACTTTAATCTGATATAAAAGACTATAAGCATAACTAGCAGATAATGCATGGACATTGGACATTCATTGCTATTTTCCATTACCATAGCATTTTTTAAATGTTTCGAGGATACAACACTTGTTATATCCTTGTTTGGAGCTTGAAGAAGGCTAGAGTTTTATACACATATATGATCATCATATATGTTAACCATAGTTGCAAGACTCGCCGAGTGGCGAGTACTCGCCGAGTATTTGACCTCTGCGAGTTTTTCAGCAAAAAACTCGCAACTCGGCACTCGGCGAGTTTTACTGAAAACTCGCCGAGT
>MU227770.1:499107-509408 GCA_018584345.1 Thuja plicata
TTTTGGCCCAAACTGGAAATGACTAGGCCAAAACACTCTAGGATCCCCTTAAACCCTTCGTTAGCCCTCGGGACCATGTAGAACAAGGCTAACGCACACACACTTGGTCAACTGCTAAAGTGGGGACATTACAAAAGATTTAGCAAAACTCTCGCCCATGCTCCAGACAGACTTGACTTCCCAGCAGGCCAAAATTGCCCAAACCAACTCTCAAACTTCACTTGTCGGACCAAGGGGCTTGAAAACTGGCGCCAACAAAGTCAACCTAAGACCACTACTACCGCTTGCAAAAGAGGGGGTCCCCATTTGCAATGGGGCAATGGCGTGAAAACCTCACAACACTGCCCAAGTATGCCTAGGTTCGTCTTGGATGAACCGGTACACCTGAGAGCGAACCCTGGCCGAACTCAAAGTCGAACCAAACTGGGACTCATACCCGGTTCGAATTGGACTAGTACCAGGCCTTGGGATCGGCGAATTTGGTAACTTGAGTGATGGTAGTTCTTATTGTCATATCTCTGCATAGTAGCTTTTAATAAGCCTTGGGTGGCCTATGAGCCATCTATATTTTGTAATTTGCATGTGATATGCCTGTGAACGAATTGTAATCATTCTGTGTTATTGATATAAATGGGAAGATGTTATGATATTCTATGTTAATTCCGCTTTGTCAAATCTAAGATGCACGGTTGGATAGTCTTTTCTCTGGGCCCTTCATCTATGACTGCATCAAATTTCCTCTCGTAAGTTATCACTAGTTGACAAATAATTTCCTTTATTTTAATCTCTGTGAAAGAATTCTACAAGTAACCATATGGTCTAGTCATCATAAACATACAAGGTTGACAAATGGGTTGAGAATGAACATACAATATGAGTTGTGTATGATCTGATTGCGCAAACATATAAATGGGCCAAGAATGAACATACACAATGTGTTGTTTATAGTGTGATTGTACAAACATATAACTGCACCAAGATTGAACATGCACAATGACTTTTGTATTGTTTGATTGCACACTATGGAAGAGGCTTATCAATTTTATATTGAAAGTTTTTTTTTGTCAAGAAGACAACAAAATGTGGCAAGAGGTAGAGTCAGATTTTGGAGGAGAAGGCCAATTAAATGCTAGAAGAGGATGACATAACCATCAAGGCAAATGGAGCATTTCTAATGGTCACTCCCATGCTCAAGGAGCCAGGTCATAACCTTCAAGAGGGAGTGTAATATCCCTGACTATGGTGACCATAAACTTTTCACCAATAGTTTAATCTACTCTCTCCAATCAATGCTGAGAATTAATCGCAAAAACTTGTGTGCAATGGCATTCATAGTTTTTTTGAAAATACAGCTTAAAACTATTCCAGATATTTTGACAAACACAGTGAAAAAATAGCAAGTCTGAAAATTGTAATTATAGCAAACACTTGGCTCGCATTCATTTATAAGATAATACTGAGATAAACTTCTAACTGAAATGTCTGAAACAATAGGAAGGAAGAACGATTTACTTGTTGAACTCTATAATGATGATGCCTGTACTGGAATGCTGGAAACTGACGTAGCACCTTGCTCTCCTGCTGAGACTAGAAGTCACTCTCAAACGCTGCTGTAGCAGCTCTCCTACACCCGCCTATCCATGACTTAGACCTGTGGCTGGTAGCTTATCTTGCGCGAATACACAAGCACTAAGCCCGTGGCTGGTAACTTATCCCCCCCCCCCCCGCGAATACACCAGCACCCGTATGCACTTCCTGCTGGTCCAAACGTAACCAGGCAATGCGGGCAGAACTGTGTTCTAATAACTTGACGCCCAGACTATACTCCAACAGCTAACGCCAAGGCAATGGATTCCGTGGAACGTTGAAGTATTCTGTGGTATGAACGAGCCGCAATGAATCTTATGCGTTCGATTAGTGATATGATTCCTCCTCACACGGCTAGGGGAGAGTGCATTTCAGTCCACGTACAGTGCTGGACTTGTAAAGACACGTCTTCTATTAATGAGGGCCAGCGTAATACTAATCACCTCAGCCAGTGGCATTTCACTTTGACTTCGAACTTCCTACGTTCTGACTTGATGTCCTTGCAATGGCGATTACAAATAACAATACTAATAAACCAGAATCTGATTTTAGCTCCCAACAAGCTGCAATCCAATTGTTCACCTTTTAGATGCAAATATGGACTGTGCGTGAATCCACCCAAATGAAGAAGGCTAGGTTTGCGTCCAACCTTCCAGAGATCTCTCAAGGGTTTGCATCCTCAGAGAAATAACCAGTCACGTGAGTAACCAGATTAGTTTATCTTTGTTTTTATAAAATTCATGGCGCTTTTCCCAAGGAGAGCTTTATGCTTTTATAACCTCGATATGAGGGAAAGCACAAAAAACTAAGCAATGTGGGATAAAGTGCATTCACTTAAGTCACTTAAGTTACTTTTTAAAATAAAATTACTTTAAGTCATAAAGTGACTTAACTATGGAAAAAGGTTCCCAAATATTTAAAATTCACCCAACTGAAGCCTGTGATTGGCTGGCATCCTCCAGAAGTAGCCATTAGTCTATCCGGATGGGGAGATAGACTAATTAGGCGCCATAATGGCCTATCACGGAGAAGGGGACATTATAGAGAGGATGAAGGTTCTTTGAAACATTCTTTTGGTATGGACAGCCTAGACATGGGGATTATGAATGCCCTTACACATAGAATGATAGCCATAGGAGGAATGAGGCAAATACTCATATTGTTCATGTGCATGAAGAATCAATAGCAACACCAAGTACGGTGAGGAACTAGAACATGAAGCTCTCATGATGAAGAGAGGGTTGTAATCTGATTGAGAAATCATCCCAGGAGCAACCACTGTACAGTGGCTAGTTCAACAACTGAATCAAAGTAGATTGCAATGTGGGATGCTTCAAGAAGGATTGTACATCCTTGTAGAAATCTTGAACAATTGCAAGATGGGTGGATTCACAAATGTATATGCCAGTGTTCATTGTGATATTGAGCTTCACCATGCTTGGTTATTATCTGATTCGGGGTTTAACTTGATATATGCTCTAAAATGTAAAATGCTTTAATTTAAATGAAGTGATTTATTGTCTGATTCGGGGTTTAACTTGATATATGCTCTAAAATGTAAAATGCTTTAATTTAAATGAAGTGATTATTTATGATGTTTATTGACGATTAAATATGAAAGGATTGGTTTCATAACATTTGAATACATAAGAATGATTACGTTGCTAAAACATGCTTTTATTAGGTTCATTTATGGATTATTATATATTTGCTTCCGCTATTTATACTATGAGCAACGACACTTGATGTGCGAGCGTTTTAATGATGATAGGTACCAAACATCGACTCCACCTAGTTCCACACTTCTGAGCGTGTCTTATCCCTGACAATGGCACATGAGATAGTTACATTGGTTGTTTATGACATTTAACCAATATCGTTCCTATATGGATGATGTATCTATAACTTTAGTATTATACCTTCAGTTACTGTGTGGATTGACCTTGCATATTTGTATTAGACCAATGACTGTCTATGCATAGTGTTTTCAGGAAATGCAAGCCCCAAATTCGAATTTCATTCTTTAATAGATGATGAGTGTTTCCTCTGTGCAACTCATGTGTGTTGGGCACTGTAATGCATTAGCGACCTCCATGATTGGTCTTTGAAGCTATAATCCTTCAAAAGGCCAAGTTCACTTTAAAACCCCACACTTGTATTTTTAATGTGAAACAAGTACAACCATCCACTATGAATAATCACTCAAAAACAAAAAAAATTAATCTCTGTTTTATCCTTTTCTTGTTTTAGTTTATTTACACTTTCGTATTTATTTGCAATGTGTTGTCACACATTTTGAAAATTTATTTGATTGTGTATACTTAGAAAGGAAAATAAAAGTTCAATTTGGATGAAATAGGAGCTTTATGCTTTTAATAATTAAGATTAGTTGCAGATTCTCAAATTTATTTATTGAGATTAGTTTTCATTGCTGCAATTTTAGCTTAGTTGGGTGGAGTTTCATTTTAGTTAAATAGGTGTTGCCATGACATTATCCACTAATCATATTAGTACGTTTTAATATTTTATTATTAACAAATTGGGTATTTACTATTTGATGATAATTTTGATCAGATTTATATGATAGGTAAATTTAACTTTATTTTATCTGTTATGCAGGAGTGTATAATCAACAAGAGTCAAACTCTACACAGTTCGATAATCTGGAAATATGGTTTTTTGTACTTCACAATAATATCACTGAGATATGTTTATTAATATCGGTCTGCTGTAGTTCAATATTGCTGAGATATGTTAATCAGTCTGCTGTATAGTAATTTTGCTCTGCACTAATGATTTCTGTACATCACAAAGTATTTGGAACGGCTTCATATATACATGACAACGAAGAGTCATGTCTCACGTAGAGACATGGCTCTACGTGAAATCATATGTTTTCACATAGAGACATGTCTCTATGTGAGACATGTCTGTTATCGATGTCTTATTGTTACCATTAACAATGCCGTTCAATTACCAAGTCTCAGCGATATCATTAACAAGTTAAGCATGAACGATTATATATATCCACTGCAACAATTATATCGATATACTTAGCAATAACAATATGATTATTAATCATCACAACATAAACGATTATATAAATATTTAATAATATGAACTATTATTAAATATATATACATAATTGGTGATGATTATTCCACTGATGATTAATCATATACAGCAGGTATTAATAATATTATATTATGATAACCATAATCATAATATAGTATTATTACAGATAATCAGATCAGTATAAGATAAAGGATAGAAATCAAATGTTCAAGGCCGATGGGCCACTTATACATTTGATTACATCGGTTAGAGTAATCCGACTGAAGCTACATAGCTTTAACATTTAAGGTGTGTAAATACCTATATTGTCCGTACACTTATTGTGAGAGAGAAAGATATCACCTCACCGTGATATTAGGAGTAATGGCATGTCAATGAATATCACGTCACATGATATTCATCATAAACTCACAATGTAATATCCATCACTATGGCATGTGCATTGGCATCAAGTTACATGATACCTACCATAACAATATCAGTTCATGGTATATCCACGGATAAAGTCACATAATATCCACCATGAATATCTCAGTAATATCATTCATCGTGGCTTATCCATAGATATCAAGTCTCATTATATCCACCATTCAATTGATATTACTCGAGATAATGTGATTATTGTAAGATCGTCATCTTGCAATAATAACCAATAATACAAGTGCTCGTCATTGAAAGATTGTCACCTCTCAATGATGTTCACAGGGGCCCATGAAGTCATGGAGTCACACACATGACAATAAAAGAGTTTACACATTAAACATCTTTAGAATATATTAATACAACAAATTAACATTGTTGAGACTCCATCTCAGATAAGGTTACATTTTCTTCCATACCAAGCTTACCTCGAAAGTATTCAACCTTTCTCTTGGAGAGAGGCTTGGTGAGAATGTCTGCCATTTGTTCACTTGTACTAACATATCTCAACTGAATAACATACCTTTCCACCATGTCTCTAACATAATGGTAGGGAATTTCTATATGCTTTGATATGTCATGGAACACCAGATTCACTGAAAGCTTTATACAACTCTGGTTGTCACAATGAATGATAGTAGGATCCAAGGATTGTCCAAACAATCCTACAAGAAGTTTCCTTAGCCATACAGTTTCTCGAGCTCCCATGGATGCTGCAATGTACTCGACTTCTGTGGAAATTTGTGCAACTGAAGATTGCTTCCTACTAAACCAAGAGATCATAGCTGAACCTGAGCTGAAACAACTCCCTGATGTACTTTTCCGATCAACTACACTTCCAGCCCAATCAGAACCAGTATATCCATGCAGATTTAGATCTACATTATCATATTTAAGACCATATCCAATTGTGCCACGTAGGTATCTTAGAATGTGTTTTGCTGCAACTAGATGTAACTGTCTTGGTTCACACATAAATTGACCGAGTGTATTTACTGCATAACAAATGTCTGGTCTAGTGTTGACCAAGTACATCAAGGACCCAATTATCTGTCAGTAGAGAGTAGGATCTGCCAAGTTCGAGTTAGCTGCAACTTCTTTTAGCTTATGGAAGTTTGTTTCCATGGGAGTAGCCATGGGTTTGCAATCCATCATTCCAAACCTTTTTAGAATGTCAATAGTGTATTTTCCTTGATTTAAAGTGATTCCATCAGCCTGCTGCCATACTTCTAAACCAAGGAAGTAGTGTAAAGGACCTAGATCCTTCATGTCAAATTCAGATGCTAGATCTTGTTTACATTTAGTAATGAGATGGTCTTCTCCAGTAATCAATAAGTCATCAACGTAAAGAATGAGAATCAACATTTCACAATTAATTACTTTGAAGTATAGATTCGGATTTGCATCATTCTTGGAGAAGCCCAAGCCTAAAATGTACTGATCTATCCTCTCATACCAGGCGCGAGGAATCTATTTAAGACCATACAGTCCCTTCTTTAATTTGCAAACATGAGAATCATTTCCATGTATTACACATCCTTCAGGTTGGTCCAGGTACACTTCCTCTTCTATTATGCCATTAAGAAAAGCAGTTTTTACATCCATTTGGTGAATCTTCCATCCTTCTGATGCAATAGTAGCAATCACAGTCCTGATGGAAGTATATTGAGCATCCGGAGCAAATGTTTCCTCGTAATCAATCCCCTCCTTTTGAGAAAAGCCTCTGGCAACAAATCTTGCTTTATATTTTTCAATACTGCTATCTGCAACATGTTTGATTTTGAAGAGCCATTTAGTTGAAACCACTGATTTATCCTTTGGTCTAGGAACAATGTCCCAAACATCATCCTTAAGAATAGATTGATATTCTTCCATCATAGCATCTTTCCAAACTTGGAGTTTGAAGGCTTCCTCAACGCTAGAAGGTTCTGACTTGATGATTTCACTCAATAAGGCAACATAGTTGGAGTATCTAAGAGGTCTTTTTCTGTCCCTGAAGGTTCTTTTAGGTGCTGCAAAACTTTCAGCCTCTTGTATCATTTTCCTTGCCCACAGAGGTCTTTTCTGGTTCACAGTAGTGTCTCTAGGCCCATCAGCAGGATCCGTAGGCTCATTTGGATTAACATCTTCCATAAGTTCATGGATCTCCCTTTGAATCTCAAAAGCATTATCCTCTTCCATATTTTGAGGAGACTCTTGATCTTCAATGTCCATCTCATGAATGTCCTTGGATCTTTTGAATGCAACATCTTCTTCAAAGATTACATCCCTGCTTAGCTCAATTAATTTTTGTCCAGGAATATAAATCCTATAGGCTTTAGATGTTTCACTGTAGCCTACAAATATTCCCTTTTTGCCTGAGGGTTCTAGTTTAGATCTCTTTTCTTTGGGTATGTGAATGTAAACAAGACAACCAAAGATTCTTAAGTGGCCTATATCAGGTTTTATCCTTGAAAATGCTTCTTTAGGTGTTTTGTTTTCCAAAATGGAGTGAGAACATCTGTTTTGGATATAGATTGCAGTTCTAGAGGCTTCAGCCCAAAAAGAGGTATGAAGGTTTTGATCATGCATCATGGCTTTGGTTGCTTCTACAATGGTCCTATTTTTCCTTTTTGCCACCCCATTTTGTTGGGGGTTATAAGGAACACTAAGCTCCCTCTTAATCCCAACATTATTACAAAAGGTTTTGAAGTTGTCAAAGTTATATTCTCCTCCATTATCTGATCTCAAGGTTTTGATTCTTTTCCCAGACATATTTTCTATTAGAGTTTTGAATTCCTTAAACCTCATAAGGACTTCATTAGACTCTTTACATTTCAAAAAAATATGCAAGTTTTCCTAAAATAATCTTCTATAAAAATAACATAGTACAAGAATCCTCCTAAAGAAGTTACACTCATAGGCCCACATAAATCTGAATGAATAAGTTCTAACACATGTTTAGATCTACTTTCACTATTATGGAAGGTGCCTTTAGTGTTCTTTCCCAAGGCACATCCTTTGCAAGTTCCTTCATGTTCTTGTTTAAGTTTAGGTAGACCTGTCATGTTCTTGTTTAAGTTTAGGTAGACCTGTCACCATTTTCTCTATTGAAGGTAAAGCACAAAAATGTAGATGCCCTAATCTTCTATGCCAAATCTCACATGTATTTGAAGATTCATGAATTAGGGCTTGAGAAGGAGAAGTGCAAAGTTTATATAAACATCCATGTCGAACTCCTATGGTGTGAGCTTTCTTGATATTTGAATTCTTGGGAGATGCTAGGACTTTACCATCCATGAAGGTAATTCAATATCTTGTCTTCAAGGACCAAGTTTCGCTTGATTCCTAGTACAAATAATACACCTGTTAATTTAAGAGAGATGCCTGATTTTAAGTGTAAGGTACAAGTTCCAACTCCTTTCACAGGATAGTTAGAATCATCTCCAATGGTAACTTCCTCATCTGAATTTTCCACCAAGCTATCTAGGTGTTCTCTAAATCCTGTGATGTGACGAGATGCCCCATTATCAATTACCCAAGTGTTAAGGCTGGTTGACACATGACTTGACAAGGCTGAATAAAATACAAGTCTCTCTGAGTGCTTTTCCGAGCCTGCCTTATTAACTTCAGCAATGGAGGCTTGAGGTTTAGGCCTGTCCGGACATTTCATTGCATAGTGACCATATTTGTCACATCTAAAACATTGTACTTTAGACACGTCCCTCTTTTTCTTGGATGGGCGTTTTCCATTTGAATCTTTGTTTTTCTTGTTTTTCTTGCTGTTGAAGTTTCCTCTCATGCCCTTCTTGTGAGAATGAGAGTTTAGAACTTGTATATCTTCATTTGTGGAGTTTTGACCAATCCCTTTTGTGACTAGCATTGAGTCTTCTTGAATGCTATCAGTTTTTAGATGATCAAACTTAGGAAGTTTAGATCGAGCACTTATCCCTTGAATGAATGCTTCCCAAGATGTTGGGAGTCCATTGAGAGCCAACATGGTTAACTCCTTGCTATCAATTGTGTGACCAATGGTGGATAGCTGATCTCTTAATTCTGTTATCCTCATGAAGTAAGATGTGATGGATTCTCCTTTGTTCATTTTCACGTCGTGGAGTTCTTGCTTTAGTGCAAGAGCCCTTGTGTTATTTATTTCATACATGCTCTCTAATGTTGTGAACATGTGATAGGCTGTATCTAATTTGGAAATAATTGGAACTATGTGCTCTTTCACTACATCCACCAACATCTTCATGGCTTTATTGTTGTTTTTCGTCCACTGAAGTTTCTCATTGTTTTCATCAGGTACAGGTATTGCCTTCTCCATGAATGTATCTAGATCGTGTTCTCTTAGGGCAAGCATGATCCTGAATTTCCAAGATACAAAATTTGAAGCTTCTTCAAGTTGGTCCTCAAATCTAACACCATTCACCATTTTGCTGAATATAAAGAATTCTAGAAAATTTAATGGCAGTTAGATGATCTCTGCTTATAAATCTGATCGGATCTTCCTTATATGATAGGTAAATTTAACTTTATTTTATCTGTTATGCAGGAGTGTATAATCAACAAGAGTTGAACTCTACACAGTTCGATAATCTGGAAATATGGTTATTTGTACTTCACAATAGTATCACTGAGATATGTTAATTAATATCAGTCTACTGTAGTTCAATATCGCTGAGATATGTTAATCGATCTGCTGTATACTAATTCTGCTCTGCACCAATGATTTTTGTACATCACAAAATATTTGGAACGACTTCATATATACATGACAATGAAGAGCCATGTCTCATGTAGAGACATGGCTCTACGTGAAACCATATGGTTTCACGAAGAGACATGTTTCTATGTGAGACATGTCTGTTATCGATATGTCTTATTGTTACCATTAACAATGCCGTTCGATTACCAAGTCTTAGCGGTATCATGAACAAGTTAAAGATGAACGATTATATATATCCACAACAACAATTATATCGATATACTCAGCAATAACAATATGATTATTAATCATCACAACATAAACGATTATATATGTACATTTAATAATATGAACTATTATTAAATATCTAAGTAGCCGATCCTGGTTCGGATTCGGGTTCTGGTTCGGGTTCGGGGATTCGGCAAAATTTTTTTTGGGCCGAATCCTGGTTCCGCGGGTATATATATAAACATTTTCGAAAATATATATATATATATATATATATATATATATATATTATAAATTTATATAT
>MU227770.1:509508-522675 GCA_018584345.1 Thuja plicata
CAATCTTTCCATCCATCAGAAATGATGGACACACCTGTTTCCACCCATGTATCCTTGATCACTCTCAATTGTTTCTCTATCGAGGCTCTCTCCCTCGACAATAAGGTGGTTCGCACCTTTTCATACCGAACACAAATATAATCAGCAGGTGCCTTGCTAAGGGTACTCACCATCTCCCGCCAATAAGGTGATCTAACAAGGTTAAATGGAAGCCCATTCGCATATAAACAGCGACTAAAACTTTCATCACAAAGATCTCTCAATTCATTTTTGAAGGCCATATCCAATGGGCCTCTTTTCTGTGGAACATTTTCTGGTTCAGAAGGTGGTGGTATTGGCAAGAAAGGATTTGGACCAGCAGATTTTACCAAGCCACTAGGAGGTTTCCTGGAGCCTGTCTAGGCACGGGATGGAGCACTTGCTGTCTTTCCTCTGTTGGTTCTCCTATCGACTTTTTGTTCTCTAGCATATTGCAAGATTAAATGAGCTGGCAACCCGTTCCCATCTTTCCCCTTACATGGTTTCATTCCTTTTCCAGCACAAGGAATGAAGTGAGGTTTCACTCGATAGTATGAGTTGGAGTACTCTATGTTGCAATGGTTACACTGCCAAACAAAACCCCCTCCACCAGACACTTGCCTAATAATTGTTGTGTAACGCCAAAGTGGTGAAGCTGCATCAATTTTAAAATGGTTTGACCGAGCAACTGAACTAGAGCTTCCACTTCCACTTCTAGCCATTCTGTCTAAATCTGAATAATGAACCTAAATGGAAAAAAATCGGCATTATAACCCCTTAATATGCATACAATGTATAAAAAAAATATTTAAAACTTCTTTAAAAACTTGTAAAAAAACTTGAAATTTTTAAAAAAATCTTGAAAAATTCAAACAAAACTTGAAAAAAATGAAGATTCACTTACCTTTGCCCACTAAATCTGGATTCTCCAACGATTCCTAAGTCTATGATGCGGATATTAGTCCTCTAAAACGTTCGCATTCGAAGAAAAAAGCTACAGCTAAAGAACAAAACAAAAATTGTGAAAAATGCTTGAGATGAATGAATGAACATGAAATGCTGTTTGACAACTGTAAAAGGGTTGAATTAGGGTTTAGAATGGTCAAACTAGGTTTAGTTTGACTTTATTTATTAAAAAATTAAAAAAAATCATTGTGGGCCCGTTTTTTGAACTTCCAGAATTTCGGATTCCCCTGGATCCTTTTGGATTCTTGCGGATCCTCCTGGATTCCACCTGGATTCCGCCCGGATGTGAGGAATCCGGGCGGAATCCGGATTCCATTCCGGAACCCTAGTGGAATCCAGGCGGAACCCGGATCCGGATCGTACCGGAATCAGGATCTGGGCCCAAATAGAGGAATCCGGTAACGTAGGATTTAAATATACATAACCGGTGATGATTATTCCACTGATGATTAATCATATACAATAGGGATTAATAATATTATATTATGATAACCATAATCATAATATAGTATTATTACAGATAATCAGATCAGTATAAGATAAAGGATAGAAATCAAATGTTCAAGGCCGATAGGTCACTTATACATTTGATTACATTGGTTAGAGTAATCCGACTGAAGCTACATATCTTTAACATTTAAGGTGTGTAAATACCCATATTGTCCGTACACTTACTGGTTTTCACCTCCTTATATGACTTGCGAACCATGTTAGAGGTAGGCTTGTTTTGTGTTGAAACAAAATTCTACACATCTTGAAGTCTGGTTTTGGAGTAAGATTAATTGCAGATTCACAAAATTTCTTAGTTTAGATTAGTTTTCAGTGCTGCAGCTTTAGCTTAGCATGATGTAGTTTTTTTCAGTTAAATAGTTCTGTAGCTTAGTTTGAGGTTGTTTTGTTCCTCCGTGCAACAAATTTCCACATTTTGTTTCAGTGCGTAAAGGTGTAACAATGACCAAGCAGTCACAATATCAGGGGAGAAACTGGAGCTGTTTTAAAATATACTTTCAGACTAAAATTAGTCATTCCCACAACCTGAGAAATTATCTTGATATTCTAGAACCACCCTTTGAGATGAAGTGCCATTTTAAGATGGCCAGAATAGGTCAATGTCAATTACAAATGTTGTTTATTGCATTTTCTATTTTAGGCCATTTACTTGGAAACAATAGGCGGAGTAAACTATTTTTGGATGGTTAGGTGCAAAGTCATGGTATGTTAATGCTAAGAGGCAATCTACAATGGCAGCAAGGAGGGGAGTGTAAGCGCGTGTTAACAAAAAATGTTATCTTTATCTTAAATTTGACAGCTATTTACATGTCAAAATATTAATATTTAATAATAAAATAATATTTCCAAACAATACAGCACGCATATAGTAAATAAAATAGTTCTATAGTAAAATAAAATAATTTTAAACTAAATAAAATAGCTCCAAATTGATATTTCTTGGCATTTTTTTTGATAGATGTATTTCAGATATCTATACTGGTTTTATCCATGCACTTACTTTTCCTTTTGTCTTAGTAACCATTTGATTTCTTGCTTGGCATGTAATGATGGGGATAGTTGCAATATTACTTGGTTGTGGGAAACACAAAAGCAAATCTCTTACCAAAACAGCAGGCTATAGTCATATTTACATGGTTTGATATAGTTTGCTGGTAATGAGTAATGCAGAAGTTAAAAGTTCAAAATTTTCTTTGTTATTTTGCATCGCACTGTCTTCTTTGCTATACAACCCGAAGCCGGTGGTTCATAAAAAACTTAAATACATTGTTTGATTTCTTTGGAGGACTTTTTATTATATGCTTATTAGTTAATGTTCTTTTACAATCGTGTAAACTGCTTCTATAAGGGGCAGCTGAGGTATATAATATTTGCACAAGGAGTTGCCCCGTACAACTAGAGAGGATTGGCCAAAATGTTAATTTAATGAAATACAAGGATAATGACTGTGTAAACTGAATTTCATTTGTGCAGTGTTGCAGCAACAAAGAGTCCTATCATATTTATTGGGACTGGTGAACACATGGATGAATTTGAAGTTTTTGATGTGAAGCCATTTGTTAGTCGGCTTTTAGGCAAGCATGATTGTTATTTTTAAAGATCTTTGCTCAGTAGTATTTTTATTTTTGGTGTTATTCTGTTCTTTAAAAGTAGCAAGTTTGATAGGATCTTCGTATTTATGTAATTATTATCACCAGGTACAAAATTTGCTCACCTACTTTTAAATTATTCTATCATGTGTAGGCATGGGAGACTGGTCTGGTTTTATGGATAAAATTCAAGAAGTTGTTCCTAAGGATCAACAGCCTGAACTCCTGCAAAAATTGTCAGAAGGCAACTTCACCCTACGAATCATGTATGAGCAGTTCCAAAATATCCTTAAAATGGGACCCATTGGTCAGGTGTGTTAGCTAGATTTGCTTCCTTTTTTATTTTTTCATTTTGGCAGTTGAGTTCAATTAGCTGAAGCATCTGTTTATAAAAATCTAATTGCTGAATTTTATAGATTTAGGGACACTAAATTTTAATTGTGTGAATGGACTTCAAAAAACCTTACGAGGAAAGAAAGGAAAGATTTGACACAAACCAAGAAACCAAGTGAGAAAGGCTTCCCACACTATTCTTCTTTCCAAGGTTGCCGATTCTGGTTATTGTTTGGGTACAGTTACGGGTTCAGGTTCGGGTATGGAAATTTTTGTTTCCTTGGGATCGGGTTCTTCCATACATACATACATACATACATACATACATACATCTATATATATATATATTATAAAATTATATATACATGTTCAAACATTGAAGTTGTAAATTTAAAAAGAAGAGTGATATTCATAAATCCATATTGCTAATAAAATTATAAATAAAATATCTCATATATCATATTCATAATTTGCAAAAATGAATATACTTAAGTCTTAAAATGTCATTACACAATGAAAATTTAAATTACAATTGACTTTTATTATTCATATTTTCTTCATCAGTAGCATCATACATAGTCTTGGGTCATATTTTGCTTCTAGATATTTAAAGGCTTAATATTTAAATATAGAGATTCACTTGGTATATTCATCCAGAGATTTGATGAAAATCTGAAAGTAATGCATATTTTATTTTATATGCATGCACATATTTTGGTATGTTTGCTTTGTACAACCCTTAGGTACTTCTTGGGTGCTCGGGTTCACTATGGGTTCTTCACAGAAGCACCTACAGAGAACCCAAGCACAGATGAAGAGCACACAAATATATTGAGGGTGGGGTGGGCGGGGTGNGGGGGGGGGGGGGGGGGGGGGGTGAATCGGTTTATTAATATATTTCAACCTTTTTAAAATATGATTAAGTAATAGTAGTGTCCTTTTTAAGCTCAATCATCACATATGCAAAGTTCTAGCAAATAAGAACATCAAAACACAAGAATTTGCGTGGAAACCCTAATGGCGAAAACCATGGTAAGAAATGCTTAAATATGATTTATCTCCTTTTGCAATGTTTGTAGGCACCAACCTACAAGAGGCACCAACCCCTAAATGTGAAGCACCTACTTTACAAAGATGAAGTGCCAACTTCACCAAAATGAGGCGCCAACCTCCTAGAGGTGCCAACCCCTAAATATGAAGGACCGACTTCACAAAGATGAAGCACCAACTTCACCAATAAATTCTGCTGTTATGATCACAATAGTGACAGAATCCGATTGCTAGATCCTCTTAGAATCTGCACATCAACTCTTCTAAACTATCTCAAATCCGATCATAAGTCTGCTTATAGTCTTCTCATATATTCCTGAAATAATCCTCTTTATATGCTATTCTCTGCCTTGGTGTATGTACTTGGTTTTTCTTCTATGCTCACAACACACACTTCAAACAATGAATTGCATCTCCCTTTTATATCTTTGTCTCTAAGGGTCATCCCTTTTTGATTTGAAGAAATATCTTTCTGCCTTTAGTTATAATGATAAAATTTAGCTCTTCACTTGTAAATCATATTATATTACAAAACAATTTCTAACATAGTTACTTTAAACTTTCCTTATAAGGATTGCACTTTTCTTAGGAATTGTGATGTATCATTAAAAGAATCACACCTTTACTTTTGATTTGTCTTTTGTTTATTACTTGGCAGAAGTTTTATTTGCACCATCTGAATATAAACAATTCTTTCAAATCCTGTCTTCAACTAATTACGTGGCAAGTCTGATTTGTCATTGTATGAATTGAATCTTTCCAGAACACACTTCACACCTTATCATGTATCGTGCTAGTGTTTTAGTTTGTATGTTAATGTACTTTCTGATCTCATTTGAATAAGACAAAAACATTGTCTTATATGATTTGTCTTCTTGCTGACCTGTCATTTGAAATTGATCAATCACTGTTCTTAATAATAAATCGCTGTTGTTAATATAGTCGATGTATTTTTTTTCTTCTTGATAATCACTCTAGTCTGTATATGAACTGCTTGATTTTATAAACCACTTATCATGCTCTTGTCTATATATGAACTGCTTGTGGCATTTTTAGCTTCAAATGGCATTGGCATTTGGCGAAGGAAGCAGGACATTGTACCACTAGTTGCACAGGGTGATCTGCAGATGCCACCTTTTAGGCAAAACAAGTTCTTATATTTTTGAGGGTAAGGCAAAAAAGGCAAAAATTGGAATAGAAGTAGCTTTTAATTCTAACGACGTAAGTAACAATCGTTTAGATGAAGAAGGTGGTGCATAACAGTATTTCAGGGAATTTGGATCAACACTTTTTACATGTGGCCCAAACACAGGTGGAGGAAACATTAATTTTTTCTTCACACCTTGTTTTACATCAGAATTACAGACCACTTTGGAGAGTACAGGATGGACGAAGAATGTCCACGAACAAGCAAAGGAGATGATTGCAAACATATGGTACTACTCTAGCTTGCCATTCCATGTTGCTAGTTCTCCATGTTAGCAAGGTATGATCGATGCTATTGCAGCTGCAGGCCTTGGGTTTGAAGCCCAATCTTATGAGAAATTGAGGGCTGGTATGCTCAATGATGCCATACAGGATGTTGTTAATGAGCATCGATTAGAGTAGGCAAAACGTGGTTGCACCATTATGTCAAATGGTTGGATAGATGGAAGAAACCAAACCCTCATCAACTTCATTGTCTGTTGTGATTTTGGCACAATATTTTTGAAATTTGTGGATGCATCAGATATAATCAAATCAGGAGATGCATTATTTGAGATGTATGACCTAGTGGTCAAAGATGTAGGGCCATGAAATGTGGTTTAATTTATTACAGACAATGGTGCTGCTTGTGTTGCTGTTGGGACATTCTTGATGGATAATAACCCCTTTATGTTTTTTACCCAATGTGTAGCAGATTGACTTGATCTAACCCTAGAGGATATTGGAAAACTTGAACGGCTTAAGGAGGTATTGAGTTACCAAATTCATCTATAATCATGAGGCATAGGGGGTGGTGGTTGGCACAAATAAATGTAGTACTTGAAAAAATAGTTTGAAAAGGATAGTTTTAAAAGGATGTCCAAGGAGAAAGTATTAGAATTATAAATGAAAGTTTAGGATACTAGCAAACTACTAAATGTTGGAAATATGTTGTCATTGATGTCAAAGAGGAAATCAAGACAATCCTCTATATTTGCTTGCAGAGCTAATCTAGTTTTGGCGCACAAATCAGAGATTTTAATTTTCTTATAATTTTGTGAGGGCTGGTCCGTGTCTCCTTACGCTAGTTGACCCTTGGGGTTTTAGCGCCCCTCTTTGAGAGTTGAAGTTTAAAATAAAATATGTGTGTTTGTGTAAGGGCTGACCTTGCATAGAAAGTTGCTCAACCTTGGTTAAATGAGAATTAAGAATGCAAATTAAAATTAAAATTTTCGGAACAGGCTGATGCAATGTTGGCATGAAAAGGTGCATATATACCATAGGTTGTTCCTTTTGCAAATAGACACATCTCTCCAATCAGTTGCCCCCTTTGGTGAATGTATTTGAAGGGTTTGTGAGGAGGATTTGGAAGCAAGCAAGTAATAAAAAGCATCTTTCAGATTTTACAGCAGATTTAAGAGTAGAAATATCAGACTTCAAGAGCAGATTTTAAGGAAGGTTATGAGCAGAAATCAAAGAAGTTCATGTGCAGATCTAAATGAGCCTTTTTTGTGCAGATTTATCAACAGACTCACAAAGACATATTTATAGCAGACTTAAGGAAGATTTGTGAAGCATATTAAAGTAGCAATACTCAAGAACACAAACATAATTCGGAGGTTGGTGCCACCTAACTAAGGAGGTTGGGAGGTTGGGGCCTCTCATTAAAGGAGATTGATATATCTTGCCGAGTTGGTGCTCAGTGGTGGAGATTGGCAGCTCTAGCGGATTCGTGCCTATGAATCATCAAGAGGCAATTGTTTTCTATTATGGGTTGGAGCCTACACAATTTGCAAGAAGACTTTTACAAGAAATATTTTGCCGTGGTTTCTCCCATAAGTGTTTTCACGTAAAATGTTGTCTGATATGAGTGGAGTTTTGCATTGCATAATATTGCATCATATGCTATTAATATTGTGCAATTGATATGCTTTTGGTTTCATGTGTGTTGGCCGAATTTTCAACAAGACAAAATTTAAATTTGTGTTAAATTTATTATGTGGCTAGTCAAGTATGAGTGGTTTATAAAAATGCCTCATGATTGGTCACCATGTGGTTTCAGTCAATGGTCTTGTGTTGAGTCTTGTGGTGAGTCAGTTGACATGCTCCTTGTCTTTGAAAACCATCAAAATTGTCACGAATAACCAAGTCTAATTGGTCCATGTGACTTGGAAATGTCAAAATTAATCACAGAGTTGAACAAAAATGAATTGGGTCAAAATTTAGCAACTCTCACATAGATGCAATTAAGTGTAATGTTAAATTTCTCATGCTTCCTATCTTGATGACATCCAAAAGGGCATACATGTGGTGGACATGTGGGCGTGTGTTCTTGGTGCATATAGCAAAAAGGGAAGGAGGATATTGCAAACAAAATCCATCCATAGATAGAAGATCTATGCAATATCAAAGAAATTGATTTGGAAGTTGACGACAAAAGGATATTCCAGATTCAAGGCATCTTCATGAGGTCATAAAAGAGATGGATAAGTAATTATTTATTGACATACTCTTAATTTGGAAATGGCAAGGCTGAATAGACAATTAATGAAATGTTTAAGTCTCTCTCTTGAAGACCAATGATATGTATTAAATTGGCCATTTCACTAAGACAGACAAATTGGTGAAGAGCTTGACAAACTTTCAATTACCATCAAGCATGCAGATGAGTTGTGCAAATGAACCAAAACCACTACTAAGTGTAAGGCATTGGTATTTCGACTTTGTTTTCGAAGAAGTCTAAGTCTTCGATAAAGTTGAGATTGACTGTTCTATGTCGATGACTTGGCAACAAACATTGAGTTGACCTTCTTAACCAGTTTTTTTAAAAGTTTCTTAAAACACCGATAGGGATGTGAGTTGGTGGAATCAGTTAATTTAAAAACTTTCAAAATCAGTTCAAATCTAAAATGCACTCATTGGTGATTTCACATAGTTTTGAAAGTTATCCAGATTATCGATGAAAATAAAGTTGGTAAAACGGTTGGGATAACCGTCTCTCCACTTGTGCTTATCTACATACCCAAAGTGGTTGAAACTTGATATGCTGTCTTAAGGTGATGTCTCCTCATCGAATGTAAGGACTGCATAATATGAAAAGTCTGAAAATCGTAGAAATGGCTTTAGAAATATTCAAAGAAAATGTAATGCGCTGGAGAAAAGGTCGGCATCCTTAATGCCTTGCCCAAAAGAGAGCTCTACACAGTATGGGCATGCATCACGGCATATCAGTGGAGGGATTTTTGTCAGATATTATAGTCAGAGATTCTCCGATAGATATGTATTCAAGCATGGAAGAAGAGACAAGACAAGTTTAAAACAAAATAATGGCTTGTTTAAAACACTTTTCAAATTTCCATGTCAACCTAAACGTGGGTGTCGGATATTTCTTGTTCTTTCAAAAACATGTTCAAAGGACTGTAATAGCATTCATCGGGAAATTTGAAGAGTTTCACAAGCTTGGTATAACATCGACAACCAAATAAAGTAGTTATTAACTACTAAGTGATAACTATCTTCGTATTGAAAACACATCAAATCTCCATTTCTTCTCCCCGTGCACAATTTCTGCAACTTGTTAAAGTTAAAACACAAGCAAGGATTGATTGTATCTTGACAAATATCTCTCAGAGACGTCTTCTCATGGAATTCAATTGTTGCCGCGAGCATCCAAACGATAAATTTGTTGAACAACCTCTAGAAACCCCCGAGTAAATTCATTGGGTCAATACACGACCAAAATGGAAGCTTTAGAACAGTTTATGGACATCCATCAAAGTCTATCCATGGGAAGGTTGTTGTCAGATATTATAATAGAATCTTCAAGTCGATAAGCATGCAAATGTGGAACGATGGACATCACAGCTAAATTGTTTGACAGAAATGCCTCAAAGAGGATGTCATCCTGCAACTGCATAGCACGCACTTGCTAAAAAGCCTATGGAAATTTCAAAATCGTATGCATGTGGCGAGCCTATTAGGTTGATTCAACAACATTTGCAGAGTCATCAAAGTACCAAAGAATAGAGATTCATGTTAGATATTACACTTAGAAATGCTACAGTTGCTAGATTTTCCAAGAAGAATTCGATGAAATGGCTTTAGAACTCTCAATCAGATACAATTTGCAGCTGTAAAACCCAAATCTACTATCATTCCTTCAATGCACATGTGAAATAAAATGAAATGATTATGAGGTGAGTACAAAATGGCACACGGCCTGTGACCATCTAATACATCTAGAATGGGGTGGTATTCATTAAAAAGACAATGGGATATGGATTCTTCTAATGGAATGTAGATTCCTCTTGACAGTTATCCTTGCAATGAATGCAACTCATATAGAAGCAAAGAGTGATGAAAATGGTGCGGGTCTGGTGAGGCCTATGGACTGCTATACAAGATGCATCGTTGTTAAGTTGTTGACAAACAAGTAACTCATCAAGCAAAGGAAAAAAAAGAAATTGAGCTCATCTCGGCAACACCAACGTCTTGGTTTTATTTTAATGCTATGGTCTTTGAGATTATCTGTTTATTCTAACAAAAGGATATGTGGTTTGTGTTCCCAAAAAGACAGATGGTAAGAGAGTTGTAGATTCAAAGAAGTAGATGAAGATGGATAAGGACCTCCACAAATCCTAACTTGAAAGTTGCAAGTTTCAAGTTGCCTATTTGTAAAAGTGACCTATGTCACTTATTGTAAATAAATGTTAGCTTTTAGGGTTTTCTTTTGTAAAAGTTAGGTAAATCCTAACTTATCTTCAAATGTGTAGTTACTTTAAGTGGTTGTCTCAAGTAACTACCAGGTAGTTATCCTAAGTGGTTATCTTGGGTAGTTATTCCAATTAGTTACCCAATGTAACCACCTTGGGTAGCTATCCTAAGTTGTTACATGAATCAGTTGGGAGGTTATGCTAAGTGGTTACAAGTTGGTTATCAAAGAGAGCGTATAAATACAAGGCTTATGCAATGTAAAGGGGGATTTTTTTTTGCAAAGGGGATACTATGGAGAAATTTTCAAAGAAACTTTTGGCTTGATATTTTGTACTCGAAGCTTTTTGTACTTGTATATTTTCAAGAGGACAATAAAGAATGCATTTAGTTTGTATGTCTAGATGTGTTTTTGAGTTATCATTACTAATTTACTGTATGTTAAGTTGGTAATGTCTTTGTGTATTTATGTAATTCAATGGTTTGTAATTCAAATATGTAATTGATGAAGCACAATCATGCCCTGGTACCTTGGTCTGAATGTGATAAGATAGTTTGTTTCCTCGTATGTTGAGATTTGTATCTTTATTTCATTATTGCATATTTAAACTTATTATGTGCTCAAAACCCCTTGGAATTTGTTATCCGTTGTGAATCTCAACTAGTATTTGTATGTCTATTGTTGGGATTTATGTTAACCGTTTCCTTTAGTTTTCGATTAATTGCAAAAACAGGTTTTGAAGGGACCCAAAACCCTTTACAAACAGTTTACATTAAGATAAGCAATAAGGCCCTCTAGACAAAACGCTGCCAAAAACCAGTAGACACCCAACACCAAAAAACCAGTGAAGCAGCTCAACCAACAACAAAAACCAAAAGAAAGAGAAACAGGAAACCAAACCTAGGCCAGGTCCCCGAGGGTACCCGCCACCTCCTTTTCAAGATTAGACATCTTCTGAATGGCCGCCTTGAGATCCAGAATCTCCTTCGGAACAACAGTCGCTTTTTTCTTCATGCTTGCCCTTGTCCCTCTCCCAGGACTAGAGCCTTGACCAACAACATTCCCAATGTTAGAATCCAAATTTGCAGTAGTTTTCTCATGGAAAGAGCTTTCCAGTTTTTCCACCAAGGTATTGAGGTTCTGGACAGAAGCTTTGATGCTCTCATTACTGTGCTGGAGGATCTTGTTCAGCATGTTCTCCTTCTTCTCCACTCTTGTGCACAAACTCTCCAATCTCTCCTCCAGCGAGCTAGCAGACTTGTTCTCGGCCGTAGAAGTGCCACCTTGATGGCCATGCTCAATATTCTCAATCTTAGAGGAGAGGGCACGATACTTCAAATTAAGGCTCTTAATCTCATGGAAAGTCCATCTATTAAGCCGAAAAGAATACAAGGACATAGCCTTGGTCATTTGAAGAACACCCAAAGTGGGTTCCCTGTTATCTTGCATATCCTCAATAAAAAAATGAACACTATCTTTATTTGGGTCCGTTTTCTTTTTGGAAGTATGGTCATCTTTAGAATCCTGAGTCATATCATTGGATCCTTCAGGAGAAATCGGCCTATCATGCTCCACAGAGATCGCATATGAAGATACCAAAATACAAAACACCCCCATCATACAAGGGAACTGCCCCTCTCAAATGCAGAGGAAGATTGTGACAAATCCTTATCTGATCACAATCTCTCCAACTGTTGGCATAATTGTCACAACTCATAGGGCGAACAGGGTCATTTTGAAGAAAGCATTCGTAGTGACAAATCTGTTTACCAAAAAAGTGTGAAAAAGAAAAATACACTTATACTGATTTACTGACTTCTTTTTGTAGTGTCATCATCGACTTGTGCTAGATCCTTTGGCTCTACATCCCATTGCGATGCTAGACTCACCTTGCATGTAAATGTGTTGTGATCAATGAGATGCAAGGTGGTATGTAAAAACCAAAGTTCCCAGACTTGGACTCGGCTCAGACTCGGCAAGGCCGACTCGCCAAAAACTAGACAAAGTGAAAAAAACCCTTGAAATTTAGAGATTTTTAAGGATTTAAAACTTGTTTCATGCATCCATTACTGAATAAAGCTTAAATAAACAATAAAATCACCAAATAGAAGCTAATTTGATCACATACATAAACATACATCGATCACATAAGTACAAACGTAAATTGTAGCTGAAGGAAATAACAAACTTAGATGTATAAAATTATAAATATTGTCAAATGCATATAAAACTCATGGAATATGAAATCCATGACATCAAATGTTCCACTTCCAAACATGTGTGAAAACAAAAACAAGTCAATGGCTCTGGCTTTGGCTTAGCCTCTGCCTCAGAGTAGCCTACATCCCTCCTACAAAGGCATCTAAGGTAGGTCCTGGATGACTGAACATCCATTGTCTATGCCCGTGAGGTGCCACTCTGACCAACAACAGTTGTGTCTGATCGTGCTCTATCCTCCTCTACCATGGCCACAGCCTCAGCCTCTCTATTCGCCTGGTCAACCCATGTTTACCCGCTGGGGTAACTTAGTTAATTACAGAACTCAACATACAGAGCATGATAGATATAAAGCAAATGACAAGTATTATATTCATTCAAGACAAGTGATTACAACATAGTCTGTACATGATTTACCCGAAGGTAAGACGAGTATATAAAGGTTCGAAGGGACGCGACGATTCACACCCGTGCGCAACTCCCTAACCGCCGGACGCTAACTAATTCCACCCGAAACATAATTACATATTATCCCGACAACATCATCCCCCCCTAAAGAAAAGTCGTCTCCGGACGACAACAAAATGT
>MU227770.1:531870-573329 GCA_018584345.1 Thuja plicata
ACACGGCACTCACTGGAACTTCTTCGTCGATGGCTTCTCGACGGACGTAAGTTTCGATGGCTACTTGCAACAGGATTCTGAATTCGCGGGTTTGATTATCTTCTCCCTCGTATAATTCGGTCTTAGCATCGTCGGCTTCTGGATTAAGTTCTCCTAGTGGTAAGCCCATCGTCTCTACATGCCATCCGAGTACGCCTAGGCAGCGGCGCCAGATGTTTACCCGCTGGGGTAACTTAGTTAATTACAGAACTCAACATACAGAGCATGATAGATATAAAGCAAATGACAAGTATTGTATTCATTCAAGACAAGTGATTACAACATAGTCTGTACATGATGATTTACCCGAAGGTAAGACGAGTATATAAAGGTCCGAAGGGACGCGACGATTCACACCCGTGCGCAACTCCCTAACCGCCGGACGCTAACTAATTCCACCCGAAACATAATTACATATTATCCCGACAACAACCCACTCAAGGTCCTCATTAGTAAAGACATGATTGGTAGACTTAGTGACCCACTCAGATTCTGGATCGACCTCCTCTAGTGTGATAGGGCTGGAGTCACTGTGCAAAATTTGTTTGGTTCTAGGATGAAGGTTGTAATGAACAAATACAAGATCATTCAACCTCTCCATGGACAGTCTATTGGGCCTTTTCGAGTGAATGTGCTCGAACATGCTCCAGTTGCGCTCACAATCTGAAGCACTGCATGGCTGGTTCAATATGCAGATGACATTTTTCTGAAGGTGTGGGCCTGTAGGCCCAAACATTTGCCACCATCTATTTGAAATAAGGAAAAGAAAAGAAAACAGTCTCATTTCCAACTTTAAGGCAAATATATAAAATCAAATTATGCACTTAAAATTTATTTCTACCTGGCTGCAATTCTATTCGAGCATCTTTGCACATTTTGCTTCCGAAAATCTCCCCTGTTGCATTATCAAATGCCTCCATCTTGTGTAGTGTAGATCTGGTAATAGTAGACACCCGTTGTACCATTGAATATAGCCCACTAAGAACCTCATTCGCCTTGAAATCAGGGCGGAAATGGAATGTCGAATTGAGGTAATAAGCGACTGCATGGATGGGCCTGTGAAGCCGGTGGTGCCATCTCTTCTCAATTATCTCTCAAATGGGACCATACTTATGTTCATTTCCTCCATATACAAATCTAATGGCCTCCTTGGCCCTATCCATGCCCTCATATATGTAGCCCATAGAGGGCTTCTCCCCATCAACAACTCGTAGGAGAACTACTAGGTGCTCAATGACCTGCAAATATTGTTAAACAAAAGCAGTTAAGTCACAAGTGTGCATGAAAATAAGCAAAGTTGCAAACAAAAGAAAAATGTGCATATAAATTAAAAGTAAATACTAAATATTAAACTGTTATAATTTCACTTGCACGATCTCTGCACAAGGGGTCCAAAAAGTTGGCTCAAAAAAAATGCAATCTGCCACATCCATCCCTGTAGTGGCCGTAGCATAGGATGAGGAAGTCCACTCCTCACCAACAAACATGCACCTCAAAGATGCCTTTGATCGCATCATGGATTTTAATGTGATAAAATTAGAGGCGAATCTTGTGATACTAGGACGAGCCAACTCCTTCCCCGTGTACTACCTCATTATGCTAAGTACCAATGCATGATTGTAGATAAATTTGCAGATGTTTTTGGCCCTATCAATGCATTTTTTCACCCATTCAAGTTCAAGGCAATGCGCCGCACATGGAGATCAAATATTTTTCGGGTGCCTCTCCATTAAAGTTTACTTGCAAAAACATAACTTGCTGCATTGCCCGTCACCACTTGCACCACATTCTCTTCCCCCACCTCGCGTAGTGACTTCCTCAATAGCCTCACATAAGTATGTGGCATTTTTCACATGTGAGGAAGGATCAATGGACTTCAAAAACATTGTGGATCCTGAAAATAAAGCGAAATAATGATCAATGACCAATGAATAAATTATAAGTTACAAAATTCAAAATTTCAAATATTAATCATTAAATCAAAATTTAAATTATTCACTACATTTGGGGAAGTAGAATTATTAATCACCTCCGTAGGAAACAAGAAAATTGAGTGCCCTATTCCTCCTATCGGTCCAACCATCTGTCATGATGATGCAACCCTTTTTGCTCTACTACACTCGCTGGTCTGCTAACTCAACTTTCATATCCTCAACCATCTCTAACAAGAGGGGGCCACTTAACTCAGCATCAGTAGGGGCTTTAAACCCCGCTCCACAAATGGTTACGACGTCTATCATGCCTTGGCAGTAAGGAGACCTGTCACAAATAAGTAGGTGTAAGAAAATTATAACAATTCATTATGATTAGACAAAGCAAAGTTCAACTTCAAACTACAAATTTTAAATTTTAAAATTTAAATTTAAGCAAGTAAAAAGAATTACCTGACTGAAAAAAATAAATGTTGCAAAAGTACCAAAACTTGCAAATTTGTTTTTTTCCAGCATCATGGACCTCCTTGTTCCAAGGCATGCTCTGAAGCGAGGGTTGTGCACCAGTAGTGCGTGACACAAAATAATTGTCCAACCTAGATTTTTGGACTGTAGGAGCAAAGTTAAATAGTGCCACTAGAAGTAGCACAAGTAGAAGCATTAGTAGAAGCACTAGGACGAAAGGGAGGCATGAAAGAACCCTCTCCAACACAACCTACGGATGCGGATGCGGATGAACAGGGACCAATATGAGCTAACTCCTCCATTTGCCTCTTCTTTGTTTCCTTTAATTGTTCAAATGTTTCTAGTTGCACATAACATGCACGAACAACCTCAGGAGGTGCTAATGTACACGGCTTAGTATCATGGCCACGTATCCCGACAATATGATATTTAAATCTGTTTATGCTACTATGGTTAATTTCTTTGCAATATTTACATTTCATTTGCAATCTTGTTCTACCAGGAAATTCTCCATATATTACCAAGCCGGATCGTTTTTAGTACCTCCTCTCTTAGGTGTAGGATTAGGTTGAGGAGTAGACATTGGGGAAAAATATTGTTTTCAAAACATGAAGGCTGCTGCAATAAGACAATTTTACAAACATATTACCATTTGTGCATTGTGTTTTGTAAAGTTATAAACTAATACAAGCAAAATCAGCAATCCCTACACTTGTGCATTGTGTTTTTATTCTTGAATCTTGATTATATTTTTTTCAAATTCAAAGTCAAACTTCAAAGTTAAAAAAAAAGAATTTAGAAAAATAGCAAACCCTACATTTTTTATAGAAAAATTTGTCAATACATATTTACAATCTTTTCTAAAAAAATGTAGGGTTTGCTATTGTTCTACTTCGCTCTTTTAAGTATGAAATTTGGATTTGAAAGGAAAAGTAAAACATTCAACTTCAAGAATTGGAAAGTTATAGAAAAATTAACAATAAATCCATAAAAATACAAAAGAAAACCAAAAAAATCCATGAAATGTAACACTTACCTCTTTGAAATGAGATGAGAAGACTTTTCAACTGCTGCTATGGACTCCTTGATACTCTAAATGCAAGTACAATGGTGCCCCTATGTGATTTGTGGAAGATCTTTAGCTCTTCCTCCCTGCTGGTTGCAAACCTATGGACTCTTAGTTTCCTTCCTATCTCACACTTCTCTCTTCTTAATGCCCAACTCAAGATTGACACCGATCGAGTCAATTGGCTCGATCTTGGCGAGTTGGTTGTGACTCGCGACTTGGCAAGTCACATGCCTAACTTGTCTGAGTCAGAGTCATTTTGACTCGGCCAGGGCAATTCGTCTCGCGACTCACCCAAACTTGGTGAGTCTACGCGAGTCTAGGAACTCTGGTATAAACAGAAGCTTCTCTGTCTTCCTAGAGGTTGAAATGTGCAACCCTGATTCTCTTTTGAAATTGCAAGTTTGAATGCTAATGTGAATACTTTGTTGATTGGTTTGTTTAAGATTTCATGCAACGTTAAAGATCACTCATTGAACCATTGCATTGGGAAGATAGTATAAACCATTTGCATTAAATAACAAGTTCATTGTTAACACTTCAAGGAGCACAAGGCTCCATCTCCATTTAATGGCAAAGTCTCCAATCCTCCAAGGGAGATTGCAAGAATAATTTATTTTAAATGTCTTCTCACCTCCAAACTGCCCCAAACTCTTCTCACGTCCTTCAACACACCTAGGTGCTTGTTGCAGAGGTATTAACACCAACAAACAACAATGTATACCTTCTTGAGCCCCCACATACACTTTTACTAGAAAATTCAAAATGCAACCCAAATCTGTAAATAATCTATCAGATTGAGTTGCATAGCTAAGGGAAATAGAGTGGGCCAATACCCATAAGAAGGAAATAATTCTTCTTGACTTATGTGCGAAAATGTGATTCTTTGTAAAGCTGAAATGATATGTTGAGAGGTACTCCCTTATACTGGTGTACCATGTCGGCAATACTGCAATGTGGAATAAGTGAGAGTCAGGAAAGTCGTTATTGACACCCTCAGCTGGTTCTCCCGACTTGATTCGAGAGAGTTGGTCTGCGATTACATGACTCTTTCCCGGTCGTACGATGATGGCGAAGGTAAACTCCTACAACAATAGCAACCATCTGCTTACTCTCCCCTGTATAATGGGTTTGTTGACCAGATACATCAATGCCTGGTGATCCAAATAGAAGTTGAATGTCGTCGCCAGCAGATAATGTCAAAATTTCTGAACGACATACACCATTCCGAGAGACTCCCTTTCAGTTGTGCTGTAATTCTTCTTTGCCTTAGACAACAATCTGTTGGCAAAGTAGACCGGGTGGTTCAGCCCATGATCCCCCTCCTGCACCAGTGTGGCTCCGATTGCAAATTTGGACGCATCCACTTGTACATGAAACTCCTTGTCCGAGTTCGGGTACGCTAGTATTGGTGCACCTACTAGCCTCGTCTTCAATTCCTGAAATGCTTCCTCATGTTCCCTCACCCAGGTGTATGACTCTCCCTTCCGTGTCAGCTTATCCAATGGGCACGAGACTTGGGCAATTTTTTTGATAAACCTTCTTTAGTACCTTGTCATGTCTGTCGGTGCTTCCATTCCTACGATCACCCGTACCTTGTCAGGGTCCATCTTCAGTCCTGCCATGCACACAATATACCCTAGCAACTTCCCTTGTGGCACCATGAATTTGCATTTATTGGGGTTCAGTGCCAGTCTCGCTCTTCTGCATCTCTCCATGCACTCCGTGAGAGCCACCAAGTGTGACTTGCGCACTGTAGATGAACCAGTCGTCCAAAAATGCCTTGAAATTTTGGACAAACATTTTATCAAATATGTGGAGGATTATCCTCTGGAATGTCGCTGACGCATTACAGAGTCCAAAGGGTATCCAATTATAGGTATAGACACCGTCCTCCACCATGAACGTTGTCTTCAATTTATCCTCCTCAGCCATGGATATCTGATTGTATCCTGAAAATTCATGAATGAATGAATAGATTTCGTGTCCTGCCACCTCTTCGAGGATGTTGTCCATGAACGGGATCGGAAAGGGGTCTTTGGTGGTAACTGCATTGAGACATCTGAAATCTAAACATATGCAAATTTGGTTCGCCTCCTTCAATGATATAACTATGGGAGAAACCCATTCACTTGTCTGCAATCTGAAAATAATACCCGTGTCCAACATGCATTCTATCTCCTCATTGACTCATGCAAGATAGTTCTTATCCATCCGGTACGGTCTCTTCTGTACGGGTACGGCTCCAGGTACCAATGGGATACGATGCACACATAGCTCCGGGGGTACTCCCTTTAGATCTTTATATGTCCAAGCAAACACATCTTTATTCTCCATAAAGATCTTGAACGCTGCGGCTTTCAGGACGGGGTTCCAGTCATCGCCTACGAGGATGTTTCTTGGATTTGCTTCATCGCCAAGGTTTGTAACTTTTAATAAAGGTTCCTCGTACCGAATTGGCTTCTCCATGTCAAACTGGTGTGCCGGTGTCTCATTACTCGGGCCTCCCCTTAGGTGTACTCTTCGTACGCTGGTGGAAACAAGTCCTTTTCCGGATCTTCTTCAATTTGCAGCATATTGCACCTGAACATCTCATTGTCTTCCATTTGCCAATGAAAGAGCCCATTCATCGAACCAATTTCATCTTCGGAGCACCCCTCTAGTTCAAGGATGCCTTCCTCGTTTGGTTCCATCAGCGCTTGCCCTCGTCTATGCCACTACCTTCATCGTTTGACTCCGACTCAGAAGAAGAGGCGAGCTCTTCGCTCACCATTTGTGTTATGAGATCTATGATAAACTTCCTCCCTCCGTTCTCCATTGATAGCGTCATCCGCTTCCAGTTGTGATTGACCTTCGTTGCAACAAGCCACCCTCTACCCAGAATGGCGTCATATCCCTTCTTCAAGAGAATTACAATAAAGTCGAGGACAAACGACTGCGTGCCAATGGTTATGTGCTGTGCCATCAGTGTTCCGAGGGGCTTGATTTCGTGTTGGTCCGCACGTACCAGATTGAAAGTGGGTGGCCAAAGCGTCGGTTTAACAAATTTTTTCTACGTCTCCTCCGGCAGGACATTTACCCCAGAACCGCCATCCACAATAGTATCTGTCAGGATTGACCCAAGTATACCCATCTCGACAACTGCAGGGTGTCGACCATTGTTAACTGCCAATAACATAGGGTCTGTTGTAGAACTACCAAGGAGATATGTATGCTCGTCCATTCGACTTTGTATTGGTACGGGTACTGAATGCAACAATGCAGTGTGTAATTGGGGCATGGTTTCCAGGAGGTCCTTAACCTTCACGAGTACTTCCAGCTGCAACATTTGCCCTGAGATATTTTCTTTAGCTTCCATGTGGGAGGTGCTAGCCGTCTCATGAGTCTACCATCGTTGTGCCATCATCTCCTTTTCAATTTTTGCCTTTGCATCCCGTATGCGTTGCTTCTCTGTACGGGGGTTGGGATAGATGGTCTTCTTCGCGTGCGACTGTGTAAGGGCCAACACTCGTTCCTAGTCGCCCAACTTCTCATGTCCAACCGATTGACTCTAGGCTTTGGGCAGTTCTAATCATCTTGGTCGCTGGGGCCACACCATCGACACAACTTCTGCGAGGTTTCTTCTTTTGAACAGTCTCGGGCAAAGTGTCCCCACTGGTTATAGGCCCTGCACTGAATCATTTGCCGACACTTAGCGTCGTACTGTATCCGGCTCTAGTTGTTATTATTATTATTGTTACTGTTGTTACTTCTCCCTCCGTGCCGATTATTTTTGTATCCGCTAGATGATGTGTCAGTGTTTGTCGGCTGGGAGGTGCCCGCTGCTCCGGACGTGGACGATTGCTTCTGTGTGAACAGGACTTGCTGGCTCCTAATTTTCATATTATATGGGCATTCCTTAGTGGAATGTCCCATAAGTTGACAAATGTCACAGAATGCTTTTTTCTTGCATGTGCCTTTGCATGACCCCTCTCCTTGCAATCCGTGCACCATAACTCCCCCTCATAATTCTTATTGGTGTTCCCCTTCATCGTCTTAAACTCCATCATTCTCTGCATATCTTTCTGAAGGGCTTGGACCTTCTTATTGGACTCCTCGTCACTGCTGGTCTCCTCTGAGGAGTCGTCCTTGTCCGTCGACCTATTTTTCTTTTTCTTGGAGGTCTTATTTTTACTTTCGAGGTCCACGACCCGATTGTATGTCTTTGTACAACGTTGGAGGAACAATTTTCATCTTTTTCCTTAGAGAGGGTTTCAGACCTTCCACGAACCATCTTTTCTTCAGGCCGTTTGTCAACTCACTCTCCATTTTTCCAAGCAGTTCTTTTAGTCGCTGCCCGTACGCTTTGACGGTCTCCTTCCCCTGCTTCTTTCTATAAATCTTCGCTACGATCTCGTTATCATCCCGAAGCAACCGAAATTCGCTCTAAAATTCTTTTCTCAATTGATCCCATGTACTTATCTTCATCTTGTCCATGTTAGAGTACCAATCTATGGCTACTCTACGTAAAGTTGTTGGGAATTGATAGGCCCACTCATCTTGGTCCGTCACCCCGTTGGCCGACCAGATTGTTTCACAGGTTCGACAATGCCGCACGGGGTCCTCCTTGCCGTCCCCTGTGAATTAGGTAACTTATGTTTTTGTGCCATTACTACAGTTTTGTTTGTGGCAGGTACTGATTGGGCTCCCGAACTAGATGTATTGGAACCGAATGGGTTGTTCTGACTACCGTGCCCCTGTGTCCCTCCGACACTCCTTGCTGCACCGGTATCCTCAACGTCCCTATCCGTGGTCTCCTCTGCTTCCCTTCGGGCTTCACTGGCCTCTCTTCGATCCAAGCTTCCCTTGCCTTCGTACGCGGTGTAAGGGTTAGGTTCCTTAACCAGTTTCTGGTTTCTTCAATTAACTCGTCGTTGTTTGATTGTGTGGTATTTGTCCTTCGTACCCTGCACGTACCCTTCACCTTCAACTTGTTCACTTATTGCGTCTTCCTCCGACCGTTCCTCAGCAAGTCTCCTTAGCCATCGCCTACATTCTGCCTGCTGCTCAAGTATAAAGGACCCTTGGATGGCCTCCCTGTCGTCTACATGTTATCTTTAGTTTCTATCTTTATTTATGAGGTTTGGCATTAATTAGTCCTTTCCTAGGGGTTTAGAATACATTGTCTTCTCCTTGTTTCGTCTCGTTCCTCCTCTTCTCAGCAACTATTTTCTTCGTGATTGCGGAGGATTTGTTGGCGTCTGTGTTCACGATCGGTTTCCTCACGATGGTTTCGAAGGGCAAGGGACGTTCGTGCCAATAGGCGAGGAGGACGACTCATCAACCGATTTACAGCTGGACTCACTTTGAGGGCTACCCACACAACGCTCTCTGTGACTTCTTCCCATGCGGCTTCCCTCCTGACGTGAGTCTCGATAGAGGTTTGCAACAATGCCACAAAATCCAAAGTCAAGGCCCGTTCTCCCTCAAAAAGTTCCTCAAAGTTGTCGTCATGTTCCATGCTGCTTGCACCGTCGTCTATTGGCTGGCCCATTATCTACTGTACACCATCAACGCTCCACCACTTCCCGAGTTTGTATCGGCAACGATGCCAGATGTTTGCCTCGTAGGGTAAACGAGTTTAATGCATAAGAAAACAATAACTGTAACAGAGAGCACTGTACTAGAGAACTCACAATGCTTTTATATTAATTCATTCAGTGCTTTACAATGTATGCCAACAACTTGCACTATGCAACAATGTCCACATCCATAACATCACACCTCATTTGAAGGAAATACATGACATGTATAGTGTCCAAAGGGGTGCGGGGCGAACCATCGCAACCATTCCAACTACCTACCCCTTGGTTACACTAACTAGCATTAACCACATGTTTTACCGACAACACACATATGTGCAAGTAGGAGGATTTAACGGATGCCCCTACATGTTGCCTAGATATGTGATGACAAATTCATTTTAAATAGAAGTCTACATGCAAATTGGTGTAGTCAATAAGAGTTGCAGCGACAGAAAGAAGAATGGAATCCTCTTCGCCATTGGCCTCAATCACTATAGTTGTAAATCTTCTTCCAATGCTCAGAATATTGAGCGATCGCTAGTGAAAATCGATTTATATCCTTACACTGTGAGATTCCCTTTTTATAGCAAGGACTATGTTTAAAACAACCTAAATCTTGGTCCAGGGTACTATCACTTTTCAGAAACTGAACACCTGGGAAGATTGCGAATGATTATGAGGTGCATAAGATAGATTGGATGAGGCTTGTTCTCGGGCAGATTAAAGAATCCAGACTTGGTTGGAATGTAAGCGGGATTAGAGATGATGGGTCAGATTTGAGATATCCTGTCTATTTTGAAAAGAGTCAAGTGCAACCTTTGCCCCCCATTAATTGGGCAAAGTAGGAAGTAAAAGAATTGGGTGAAAGGACCACTTATGTGCTTAAAAAGATTGGAAGACTGGGTAAGGAGGAGGATGATCGAGACAATAACCACTAAGCTGCCAGGCATGGGAGATTCCTCCAGAGGAAAGTGACAGTAGAGAAGGTACTTCTTTGACTTCTCAAATTTCCACCCTGATTCCTAGTGCACAGTAGAAAAGTCAAACTGCTAGTGATGATGAAGATCCCTCCAAGAGGAATAGCTTCCAAAGCATGTGTGAAATCCCAGGATAAAGAAGAAGAGATCTAAGACAAGGAAAGGTAATTGGAATCTGTTCGAGAAGAAGTCGAGGTCAAGGATTCAATAGAATCTAAGGATGATCCTAAAGGCAATGAGCAAGTCCCAACTATACCTCCCTCTATTCTTATCATATTTCTTGAGCATGAGATACCTCATTCTTCTCACGCCACACAACTTTCACTATCAGCATATGCAAATCCTTCAAAGGATTTTTTTGAACCACCTATCAAGCCTCAGTCTGTGATACCTTATCCATTGGCCATTAATATCCAAAATCCTCAGAGGGTCCATCAGATTGGTTAGAACAATGTCTATTGAAGAAGACAAGGTTAGAACAATGTCTATTGAAGAAGACAAGTTACTGAGTTGGCCATTCTTGAGATTGATTTAGCAGCTTGTTTATTCTAGAGACGGGAAAAACCAAAGAAGATAAAGGTTGCCTCCAAGTTAGTAGTAGATTTTGTATTGGGGAATATGCATCAAAAGTTGCTCAACCCATTTTAGAAAAGGACATAAATGAAGCTACTGGCACCTATTTCAATATCACTAAAGTGGAACTCAATCCCTCAACTCATGAGTGTGAAATTCACAATTTCCAGATGTAGGCTGCCAAATTAGTATAGAGAACAGAGAAAGAAAAGCGCACAAAAGAGCATTTAAAATGGCAAGTGCAGACTTTGACTTCATACCTCAAGTCTATTGTGGACACGACTGCTTTGCCCATAAATGCAATTCATTCTTTTACAAATCCAATTCCTCAGGTGAGTGTTGATAACTAAATCATAGAAAGTGTCCACAAATATCAATCATATGGGGGCGATGGAAAAATGGGTTGCACAGATCAAAATGGATGCATCAAATCTCATTGGGAAAGTCGTGATTTATGATGAAGCAGTGGTTAGAAGCAACTAGCAATATTCTTAAAATCATTTACTGAATACATCAGTTTCTTGGTAACTTGATTTGGATATTTTGAATTTCAAAAACTTTTTAAAATTTCCTTGTTCAGTTAGTTTCTTTCATTTCGTTAAGTACTTTCTGGAGAAAAGTACCGCTAAAACCCAAAATTATCAATCATACAAGGGAGCTGCCACTCTCAAACACAGAGGAAGGTTTCAATTTCAGTGCAACCTTTCTCACTGTTGGCATATTTTGTTACTTTCCATTGGGTGAGTCGAATAAAACTTCTAATTGACAAATCTGTTTATGAACAAGTCTACATACCAAATTACTAGTGCAATTTTCATAATTTCATTATTGGAATGAATGTTATGCATTTTAAGTCACAAATAGAAGTGAAGTCTGTACAATTTCAGAACAATTGCTTCAGGTTTTTTGAGAAAATAATTTTTTGGTCATAAATTCTAGTATGCACTGGATTATAGGAACAATGTATGCATTCTGTGCTAGTAATTCTTTTCTGTACATCGATGAAATGGTTATTTAGTGAAGATGGCCGACATTGTGGGACTGTGTAGGGGTTATCTGTGAAGGATATCCTGATTCTCAGGCCTACCGCTATTCTACTGTTTTGAGTACCTGTTAGAATGGCCTCCTTTGGAGGTGTACAACAGTAAATTTTTATAATGCTAGTGTAAACTTCTATGCCAAGCCTTGTAATAATTGGTAAAAAAGACCCACTCTGCCCAAACCTTTAGATAAACAATTAGGTTACACTCACAAACACTAACATCAATCAATCACAAATCTTGTAAGGACCATCTAGTTCCAAGTAATATTTTAGTCCTGAAATCTTTAAATCTTTTTTAATATTAAGTTCTCAATTTTAGAAAGTTTGAAGAATTTTGTAAACCTTTTCCTATTGTCCTCATATATAATTCATTTCATTCCAAAATAGGCAAATTTCTAGAGGGCAAAAAAATATTTGGTAGAGAACTAACAGTTGGGTAAATTGATTTGGGTGGTAAAGCACCTAGAGTGTAATAAATTTTTTATTTATTTTGGTGTCCTTATGTTTTACAGATGGTCAACTGACAATGTGTGTTGCAGGTTTTTTCGATGATACCTGGATTTAGTGCTGAGTTAATGCCTAAAGGCCGTGAAAAAGAAAGCCAAGCACGCATTAAAGGGTTCATGACAATGATGGATTCCATGACAAATGAAGGTTTTGCCCGAAACTTTTTGTTGTCCTAAATGATATTTTGATGAAAAAGGATTTTGGAGGATGTATGTTATTCTATTTTACTTTGGACTCTTTATTTTGTGAATGGTTGGTTCTTTGTTCCAAATAAGGAAGTTTCATGCTAGGGCTTAACATTTGTTGTAGAGTGTCCTACTTTTAAAAAAAGAAAATCAGATGCTGTATACCAGTTTTTTCTCTTGTGAGAAATGGCATGGGTTTTAAAAAACCATCAGATTTGGGCCGTTGCGACTTGCGAGTCTGCAGCAACGAAGAACTTTCAAATGGCGCCTAACATCAAATGTGGCAGGACAAGCAGAGAAAAAAAACGCAGAAGCAGGCTTGTTTAACAATTTCGAACCCATGAACTTGTACAATTCTGCAGATGCGGTCTTCGCCAAACAAAAAAATGCACCAAGAAATGATGCCCAAACAGGAACTCATGCACTTCCCAAAAAAAATTTCCCTTCCCACAAAATTGCAGAGACCACAAATCAAAGTGTTTTTCATAAAAAAAACAATAAATTTTTTTTTTGGAAAAAAACCCAATAATAGGCACGAATTTTAAAAATTCATCAAGAGATAGAAGGTCCTCTCAACCTGCTCTGATACCATGTTATGTTAAAGTTTTGAACCAGAATGGCATAGATACAAATATCAGATATCTAAGAACACAAATACAGATTGACACAATTATTTACCCTAGGAAAACCCTCCTACTCGAGGGAAAAACGCAGCGATACCCAGAAAAGATTATCTTTATTCAAATTTCAAATCACATACAAGAATTTTCCTTCCATATAAATGACATCTACTCACAGTCAATTAAGAATCCTTACTGCAAAAATATCAGTCTCTCAATAACAAAACTGCTTACAAAACATATAAATCACATTCATAAGCATCAATCAATCACTGATTGTGCATATACACTGCAATACACAAACATCAATATCGATATTGCTGCTGAAGACAGTAAAAATATAAAAACTGCCGTACAACAATAAGGATGGATATCTCCTCCACGCTTAGCATGACTTTCACATAAGTGCCGACAAAATAACATCCAAGAAGAATAATCTCGATCGCCTTGAGTAGGAACAAATACATCAACGGTCGCCCATACTCTTCGAGCGACGACAGTTACCAAAGACACTTGGCATCGATAAAGCATGAATTGACATCCTCAAACGGAGAAACAATGAAGACAGAAATGAATCGACGATAATCATACTGAAGCTTGAGCCTTCAATGTCGCAAGGAACCCATACACGCATAAGGATGCCAACTTGGAATCAAAATGGTGACATGTCAAAATAAGCCATATAATAGATGTGGTGCCAAGTCACCATTTATACTCAGCGGATGGTAAAGGGCAAATATAATAGGAATAAAATAGCTCCCGAATGAAACAAAGGAGACGGCAAGAATTATTATGATAAAAATCTTGATATATTAACAAGGATCGAAAGATCCATATATACAAATGAATGGACGATTTTTCCTTGGGAAACAATCGCAAAGAATAGAAACATTCTATTATAACTACAAAACATTAAATATTAGAAAGATTCTAATATTTACAATATATTTACAAGAGATAAATAGATAGCCATTAAGAATATAATTGTTACTTTAATACCCTCCCTTAATGGTTAATCTATCCACTACAAGTTGTCCTCTAAATTTGGCAAACTTGTCTAAACCAAGAGGCTTGGTGAGAATGTCTGTAGTCTGATCCGTTGTAGGAACATACTACAAATGTATTGTCCCGTCTTCAACCAATTGTCATGTTGCCCTCAGTTTTGTCTTTGCAAAATTGGGGCAACCCTACGAAAATAATTTGTAGGTTAAATTCTCTAAGGCGTGTTCTTAGTGACTTTTTCTTGATTTGGTGTTTGGTTTTTAGTCTTGTTTTTGTCTCTGATTGATGACTTTTTCAATCCCGCTCATTTCGAGCTCTCTTAGGCGTCGTTTGGGTTAGTCTAGCTCAAGTTATAGGCTTTTCAAGATCCTGCCAGTGGGGTTTTTCTTCCTGATTGCACGTCTTGGTTAAAATCCTTTAAAAGTGGGCTTTTTGTTGGTAATTGCACAAGGTTAAAATGTCATTTATATGTAAAGTGGGTTTAGAACCCCACTTTAAAATTTCACATTATTTCTGAGAAGTTTTACTTGTTATTTTTAATAATTAAATATGTAATGGTGGACTTTTAAGTCTTCTGCATATTATATTATTAAAACTATAAGTTACAAATAAAGATTACGTTTATTATGCAATTTGGTGGGCTTTTTATTGAAAGTTGCATATCATAATAATGCAAATTACATTTAAAAGAGTTCTATTATTAATGCAATGTAAAAACATAAGTTTTAGAAGGTGGGATTTTCAAAAGAAATTGCATATCATTTTAAATGTCTTTGGTTTTTGAGAGTGAGAATTTGTTTTCCATTACATATTACAATTATATGTGATTTCTAAAAATATGTATTAATATTTAAAAACCCGTCAAGACGTTTTTTAGTTAGTGTTTTAAACACGTTTTAGCTTCTTTTAGCATATGCGAAATGGCTTTAAAAAGCCGTTTTTCTCCAAGAGCGTGCAAAGAGCTATTAAAGACATGTTTAAAGCTAAAAGAGTTTTTCGTTTTTTCAATGAATTCATAGGAGTCGTTTTTTAGTAAGTATGCATATGTGTTTTGGAGGATATTAATATGCATTTCGTTTATTAGAAGAATGCCGTTTTTGAAGGTCATCACATACTAAGAACTCACGCAGTATATATAATGTCTTTCTTCAAACCCGTCATTAACTCCATGGTGGCGATTTTCTTTTCAAAAACATATGCAGTCTGTGTTTAAAAACACGTTTCTTTCCACTCATGCCTGTGTTTTAGAAGAGACCTCCATGATTGCGATTTTAAGAGCTTTTAACATGCTTTTCGAAAGCATATAGAGCCGCGTTTTTACATGTTTTAAAAGCATGTTTTGAATGCTGCGTTCGCCTTCAAGAAGCCTGTCTAGGGCACGTTTTATGCTTGACAGGTTTCTGTGGTTTGGAAGCATGTTTTGAGCGTTTTTACATGTTTTAAAAGCATGTTTTGGATGCTGCGTTCGCCTTCAAGAAGCCTGTCTAGGGCACGTTTTATGCTTGACGGGTTTCTGTGGTTTGGAAGCATGTTTTGAGCTTGCATTTCGGTTCCAAGAAGTCCGCCTAGGGCACTCAAGACGTGTATGCATCTTTTTAAAGTTGTTTTCTCCTCCAATGGCGTTTTTATTCATCCTTAGTATCATTTTCGACATTTTTTTCTTTACAAATTGCCATCTGTCCTAAAATCCCGATATTAATAAACGCATTAAAAGGGGATTGTGTTTTACTCCGATTAGAACTCAATCCAAGCATTGAACGATATTTGTGGAGATTTCTCACCTGTTTTAGCAGTGGTTGTCATTGTTTTGGTCTCTAATTGCGATTTTTGTGCTGGAGTCTTGCCACTTGTCACAAAGTTTTTCCAGAACTTCAAACATGTGTATGATTGAAGTATTCGATGCAAAGAAGGATTATTTTCTTTCAACAGCTCTAGAAGTTTGCATTATAAAATCAGAAGGAGAAATATGTTGTATGGTGTCATGAATATCATCTTATGTTTCTTCCAGAGTTTCAAGATAAAGAGATGTTCTTCATGGTAACCTTCGGTATGAGCAAAAGACAGTGATGAGATAAAAGATCTTCCCAATTTTGGTGACAAGTGTGAAAACAGTATATCTATAAGCAAGTGAACAGCAGATCTATGAAGAGGATGCCAAATCTTTGATGTAGACAGCAGTTCAACTACAGAGAGAGAGATTCTTGTGTGAAAATAGTGAGATCATAAAAAGAATGACAGTTTAGAAGAAGATAGTGGCATCAAGATATGCTAGTTTACATCAGTAGTAAACAGATTAAAGGAAGAGGAGGGTTTTATTTGCTATCTTCAAGGCCATTCATTGTTCTTGACCGTAATATCACTGTTTTCATGAGACATGATATTGCATAGAACAGAGATATCCATAGTAGAGGTATTCACAGTTTCTGAAGAGTGTTCATGTAATGTCTCAGATTTGTATTTACATTAATAATATTAATTATTTAAATATTGGTAGTTACATACTAATATTAAATAATTAATATTTAAAAATTAGTTTCGAAGACGTTACACAACTGGAATCCTCTCCCTTATAATGGGATTATCGAGAGAAGGATGACATGCTTGAATATTTTTGAAAAGATAACTGCAGATGAAGACAAAATGATCAATTCCTTTCGTCAGATAATTACCTAGCCTAGTGGAGTTCGCAGTAGTTGTGGAAGCGTGGAAACAGCTTAGACCGGAGACAAACATCATTTCCGTTAGAACATGGTTCCCAGATTTAACGTTTAGTGCCTTGCGCGGGTGGCGAATATAGTGGGATCGGGATTTAGAAGTCTGGAGAAACAAATCACCGTATGGAGCGCTGGGAGAAGACGCCAAACGAAAGAGTTGAAATTCTATTCACTACCTCCTGAAAAGGCACGGTTTGGCAATATATGTGTTTGGACATAACGACAAGGAAGAGGTGCTCTGGATTCAACGGCATTAAACAACAAGGAAGAAGTTGTGAACAATAGTCGAGCGGCATGAAGACAACAGTATTGGGTGTTAGCGGCAGTCTCAGCAGGTAGATACGACAGAATCATGGTTGGCTGCCATCTATCGAGGCAGAAGTCACGATGATAGAGTGCGGCTGAAGACTTCTGGTTTCAACGACATCATGCTCAGTGTAGACAATCAAAGATATGCGGGGTGTCATTGATTGCCCAGAATGCTATATCTCTTCACAGGTCCAGTAATTAACCAAACTCCATATTACATGTATTCCAAACTTCGATATCTTCATTAATGTTACAGATGTGAATACAGTCTATCAATGTTTTACGGTGAATGTTGTTATGATTGTTTTTACCAGTAAAAGAAAGAATTGTTTATGTTTTACCACTTGTATACGTGCTACCATATATAATTAATTATGTAGAGTTTTAGACAAGAGAGTTTGCAATAGAACGACTATGTAGTGAAGTTTGCAACCATAGTGGGTATTTGGTATTTTACAGAATTTGGTATTTTACAGTTCACTACCATAGAATTTACTGATTATCCCACTAAATCCATTCACTGTTATTTTAGAGAACTATGACTGCTCCATCAAACCTGATGACTCTGGTTGAGATTTTAATGATTCCTTAAGGTTGGCAAGGGTCTGATGCTGTTTGGTAGTGAATGTGACTGATCTTGAAATATGTTTGGTTATTACATTCACTGTTATATGTGATTTGTCCACTGATTTAGAAAGGAGGTCATCCACTGATCTGAAACATGGATTCATTGTTTTAGATGGCTACTTTCATTGTCATTCAAGACAAGGAGGATGATAATGTTGTGTTGTTACAAAGCATACATATGTAAGACAGAGATATGATGTAAGGATTTACTGTCATAGTATGTTAAAACAATGATTTCCAATGTAAAAGAATAAAAACGGATAATGGTCAAGAATCAGTGACATGACAGATTTTTCATCATCATAAAGGGGTTTCATTGCACCTTACATAAACAGCAGATCAAGGATTTGTTATGAAGATTGCAGACCTGAGATTGACAACAAATCATGACGGAGCGGCTGTCCAAAGCAAGAGTGCAGTCCAACGATCAAACATAGTGAACAGCTACAAGGGATTTACTAAAGATTCATGTAATTTGAAGTCAAAGAGATAGATATTTCTATGGCATGTATCGTATTAATTGGTCTTGCAAGGAACCCATGTGGCATTAGCGCTTCCTTGAAAATCTTGTGCATTGCATATGAGATAAATTGCAAGTCTAAAGCTATACTGATCTGCAAGTATGTGTGCTCGGGTTGCATTTATCTCCAAACTTCCAATGTGATCTTCCATTTTCACACTTCAAGAGAGATTTTGCAAGTCTCAAAAGAAATTTAAAAAAAGTTTCTTCTCCTAACTTGTAAGCTGCGAGGAATTAGTTCTTCCCCTCAAATGTTGCAATTTTGTGTGGCAAGTTGAAGAGATGCAAGTTTTTCCTCCCCCCTTCAAAAAGCTCAAAGTTCACTTGCAGATGGAGTTAAAAACCCCCTCCATAGGCTTGTCTTGCCTAACAAGACCAAGTGCTGCTCCAATGTGCTAAATGTGATGAAAAACCCACTTTTTCCACATTTACATGTCAAAAGACAAGTGTGAAACTTCCAATATGCAAGATAGCCAAAAAAAAGCCCACTTTCATGCTTTTTCCATGGCTTTCCATGAGCTGCAAATAATTCTAAAAACCCCACCTTGCATATTGAACACTTACCCATGTATGTATACACTTTCCATATTCATTTCATAAACTCAAAGCTTGTTATTCATTCATATGCAATACTCCAGAGAAACCTCGTTTTTCATCTTTCTTCCACTCACTTGCGAGATGCGTCAAGTTTGTTCTTCCCCTCAATGATGCAAGTTTCTGTTGCAAGTTGAAGAAACATCTTCTCATGTTCTTCCCATAACACAAGGATACAAAGCGGGACCAATCATATGATGAAGCCAGACAAGGAGGTGAAAAGTGTTAAAAATGAGCACATAGAATGCTTTCAAGACTGAAACAGAGAGACACAAAGATGTTTTCCAGCAATAGCCACTATCATGCAGAACAATCAAGGATGCAGGTTCATTTTCCGGTTTGAGATGCTTTCACCAAACCAGAACACATCAATCATCGGGCATCCTGTAGTAGCATGAAGACCAAAAAAAGGATGATGCAAATAGATGTCGTGTCTTGTCAGACACTTAGGTGCTTTCATTATGCATTTTGTAAAAGTGTAGAATCTTTGACAGATTACACGAAAAAGATGTAATTGCATGTGATAATATCACGTGCAAAGTAGTCTCATGTAATCATGCTGCAAGGACATTAGGTCCTGCAACATTGAATAAGTCAAAGTTAGTTAGAGATAAGGATTGAATAAATCAAAGTGGTTAAGTGTTTCCCCTTTCTTATCCACTTTTCTCTCTCCTCTCTTCCTATATAAAGGAGGGAGCTCATTGTAAATATTCATCTTTTGTTGTGTGCAAGAAAACTATAGGCAATACTATTGTATTCTGAAAACTTTGAGTTTCATTGTGCAAAGTTGAGCGTTTGAATAAAGCAACAAGAATTGGCAAACTTTGTGTTCTTGGTTTTGAAAATTAACGAGTGTGTTCTTATGTCGCATTGGTTAGTCCTTTCTCAAATTAATAGTTATCTTGCATACATCATTTGAGCGTTTTAATTCGAGTTGTCTGAAGACTTTGAGCTTCAAGGGACTAGGATTACTATTGAAAGTAGTGGCTTCAATATTCCAAGGATTGAAGACTTTGGGCTTCAGTATTGAGAGTTAGATAGATAGAGTACTTATTTGAAGTGAGGACAAGAGACTTTGAGCTCTTGTATCATTTCATCTTTAGATAAATTCACTGTTGTCTCAGTCGATTGTTCTTAAGTCAATCTCTGAGCCACCGGTATTACTCTTGCAAGGGGAACTGTATGTTTTATAGTTTAGTTCTACTTGAAGCCACCTGCGGTAAGAAGGGAGCCTCCCCTATTGCTGAGACGAGAGAGTAATCTCACACATTGCTGCCTAAAATACACATTTTGCAAGTTGTAGTCTTAGTGACTTGCAAAATATTTAGCGAACATGCCGAATGTAGTGATAGTGAATATCTACATGCTTGGTTCTTTCATGGAAGACTGGATTCCATGCTAACTTGATAACGCCTTCGTTATCAACAAACAAAGCGGTCGGGCCTGCTGGTGACATCTGCATATCCCCAAGCATCTGACGAAGCCAAACAGCTTCACACCTTGCCTTAACTGCCCCTCTGTATTCGGCCTCTGTAGAGGAGAGAGAAACGATCTGCTGCTTCTTATTGGTCCATGTGACGACAGCAGATCCCAAACTAAACACATCCAAAAGTTGACTTTTTATCGTCAATAGAGCCTGCCCAACCTGAATCTGTGAATCCACTGAGTCTAGGATTAGGACTCTGGGAGTAGAGAATCCCATAATCAGGAGTGCCCTTCACATAATGAAGCACACGCTTAGCAACCATCCAATGATCAGTCTTGGGAGCTGTCCTAAACCGTGAAATGTAGCTGACGACGAAGCTGATATCAAGTCTAGTAGCAGAGAGATAGATGAGACTGCCTACTAGTTGCCTGTATGTAGTATCATCAACTGGAGAAGAATCAGACTTGGCTGATAACTTCAGATCTTTCTCCATAGGTGTAGATGCGGCCAACAATCCTGCATACGAAACTTGTCTAACAGAGCCCTGACATATTTGGACCGAGAAATGAATACACTTGAAGATTGTTGCCAAACCTCAACACCAAGGCAATAATGCATGAGGCCAAGGTCAGTCATATCAAAAGACTGGCATAAACTTTGTTTGATTCCCTGAATCAAAGATGTCGAACTGCCAGTGATGATCAGATCATCCGCATAAATGACCAGAAGGATGATGTCACTACCGGTAGTCTTGATGTACAAATTTGAGTCTGAAGAACACCTCTGGAAGCCTTGATCACTGAGGTACTTATCAATTTTCATGTACCATGCCCTAGGGGCCTGCTTCAAGCCATAGAGAGGAACCTGGCGTTCTTTACCACCAACCTTAAAACCAGGAGGCTGTGTCATGTAGACCTCTTCTTTTAGGTCACCGTTCAGGAAAGCATTCTTGATGTTCATCTGATGGACTTGCCAGCCAAACTAAGTTGCCATGGCTAGAACTAATCTGATAGTTCTCATTTATTGTAGGAGCAAAAGTCTTCTCATAGTCAATGCCCTGACGCTGAGAGAAACCCTTCGCAACTAAACGAGCTTTGTACTTATCCAAAGTAACATCAGGGTTATACTTTATTTTGTAAACCCATTTGTTGCCGATGGGTTTCTTCCCAGGTGGAAGATCAGAAAGGACCCAGGTGTGATTCTTCAGCACGCTATGGTGTTCAGAATTCATGGCATGTTCCCACTGTGGAATTCCTTTAGCCTCTGAGTATGTCTGAGGTTCAAACACACTGTGAATGTTGGCCATGAGAGCAATATTGACAGTCGCCGTAGATTTTCTCTTTTTTCGAGCAGTTCTCCCCTCGATGAGCTCATCATCCTGAAGATCAGCAATTGTCTTAGCCCACCATTTAGGCCGGAGAGGAGGACCAATATTAGCATCAGGAGATGCTCTATGATCAGGTTCAAGAATCTGATCAAAAGTAGGTGAAGCATCTGCATATCTAGGTGATCCTGGAAGAGAGGTCGGAGGTGTCTGTTTAGGAAGCATTGGCGCAACTGGAGCTACTTGAGTTGCGGGAGCCCTCACATGAGATGGACCTAAGGGAAGCTGCACACCTAAATTATGAGCCTTCAAAGGCTGGTTTGCTGAATCAGGAACATGAGAAACAGGCATGAACGGTCCTCGTTGCTCATCAAAGACTACATCACGACTATACAGGAGACGAGATGTCTCAGTGTCGATCAAGCGGTAGGCTTTGTGAAGACTACTGTATCCAGCAAGCATGAGTTTCTGGCTCTAGGCATCCAACTTGGTGCATGATGCATCAGGGACCCAAATATAGGCAAGAGAGCCAAAAACCTTTAGGTGACTGATTCTGGGCTTGCGATCTGACCAAGCCTCTTCCAGAGTCTTTCCTTTGACCGCCACAGTGGGTGACCAGTTCAAAACGTAGACTGTAGTGTTAACTGCTTCCGCCCAAAATTTCTTTGGAACATGTCTGTGCTCAAGCATGGACCTAGCCATCTCGGTGATTGTTTTGTTCCAACGTTCAACTACACTGTTTTGTTATGGTGTGTGGGGTGTTGTGAACTGGCGCTTGATGCCATGAAGATCACAAAAGCTAGAGAATTCAGTAGAACAAAATCCCCCCCATTATATGTCCTAAGAGCAATAATAGATTTCCTAGACTCTTTTTCAACTAGAGGTTTAAACTTTTGAAATACAATAAACGCTTATGATTTCTTTTTAAGAAAATAGACCCACATTTTTCTACTGAAATCATCATCAAATAACAGAAAACACCTGGACCCAAGAACAGGAGTGGCCATAGGGACACATATATCGGCATGAACAAGCTGAAGTACCTGAGAAGCCCACCATGAATCACCAACAGGAAAAGGTGTGCGATGTTGCTTCCCAGCCTGGCATGCATCACAAACTCCAAGCTGCTGAGTCTGAATCTCTGGCAATCCGAGGACAAGCTCGTCACGAGCAAGTTGAGAGAGATAACGCACATTTAAGTGCCCATAACGCTGATGCCAAATTGAACTGACAGAAGACTGCCGAGCAGCCATACCGAGGTCCTGAGAAGTACCAGAATCTGCAAGTCTGAAAAGGCCATGATCCTCAAGACCAACTGCAACAACATACCGAGTCTCCCTATCAGTGATGGTGCACTGATGTGAACTGAAGGTGACATCCAGCCGTGGAGAGTGTCGCAGTATCTGATTGACTGAAAGTAGATTAAGTTCCATTCCTGGAATGTGGTACACATCGAGGAAAATGAGATTCCTCTCAGCAGATTGAATCTGAATGTTAGCTTTGCCGACAACAGTGTACTCTTCCCCTCCACCAAAAATAACTGAATTGGAATAAGGTTGGTAGTTAGTGAACCGGTCTTTACGGTGGGTGAAATGATGAGAGGCACCTGAATCAATGTACCAGGCAGACGACTTGACATGATCTGCTGGTCTTTTAGCTATTAAGGCGTAAAAGGCAGATTCTGTTTGCTTAGTGTGCTCTGCGCTCTTCGCTTTAGGCTGTGAACCAGATTGCTTAGAGTGGGCAGCTAAGCACTTCCGACATTCAACGTTCATGTGACCATACTTGTGGTAGTAGTGACATTGAATGTTCTTTTTCTTGGAGCCTTCTGATGCTGGAGCAGAGGGATTCTACTGAGAAGACTGTTGAGAATGACACTTGCCCTTATCCTTCTGAAAGGATTTAGTAGCAAAGGCTTGCTCGTTGGAGGTGGGGTTGGAACTGCTACCGAACTGTTGTTTCCACTGATCTTGCTGAAGTAGAAGTGTGCAAAGATCAGTGAACTTCAGATCAACACCAGTAGAAGTGATGTTGAGAGTCTCGATAAAATGCTCGTAGGAATTGGGTAAACTTTTGAGGGTTATTACCACAATGTCTTCTTCATCTTGCGTCCAATGAAAAGCAACTGATCACAGATTTCCTGAATCCGATTCAGGTGATCTTGGAGCGATTTTCGCTCATCCATGATAATAGAAAACAAAGTGTTCTTGAGAAAGAAGGTTCTGCTTTTATTTGAAGTCTCATGTAGGGTATTGAGATGCTCCCATATCTCGGCAGCTGTTTTGCCGGATGGAATCTGAGGGAGCTAATCATTAGCCATTGATAATTTGAGAAACATGACTGCCTCATGATTGTGTTGGTCATAGGTAACCTGATCAGGACCAGTTGTAGTCGAACGCTTAGTAGTACCCAGAACCACTTGATCGTTGCCGCGATATTCAAAGATGGTTAGCATCCGCTACTTCCACGTGCTATAATTCTGACCATTGAACTTCTGATTTCCTTCGAGCAGTAAACTAATGAGTGATGCCATGGCACAAATTTCAATGAAAAATGTGAAGAACGGAGAAGGCACATAATTTGAGGCAAAATGTCGGAGAACCCAGAAAAAAGGAAGTGGTACCCAGAAGAGAGATTGAAAAACCCAGAAGGAATATGTTGTCAGATTTTGGATTCGCTGGCTCGAAAATCAAGGTACAAAAATCGAGGCACCCAAAAAAATGGGCGACAACCTAGTTGAGCTCTCTAAAAACCCACCAAGAATCTGAGATTGAAAAAAAATTTCGGGCCCAAAAATTACGATTTTCGAACAAAACCCTAGGTCACAATTGGAAGCTTCAAAAAAATGGCGATTTTCTCAGAAAACTGTGAAAAGACCATCGTTGTTGCAGGGAGCGACCATACATGGGGTCCTTTTTGACAAAGAATGTCAGAAAGAGCAAAAAACAACTACCAAAACCGAACGCCAAACACAGAAAATGCAGAACAGACCCGCGTCTTGAGGTCAATATTGAACAGAGGACCCAAAGGAGTCGCGCGAGCAGTGCCAGAAAAATAACGCACCTAAAAAATTGGATGCGTGGGCAGAAGAAATCGCAGAGTTGCAATAATGCCCTGCGGTGTTTAGGTGCAGGAGAAAACCATCACGCGCTAGAGTAGAAAAAAAACGCCCTCGGAAAAACCCTTAACAAGTTTTGAAACAATGGATTTCTCAAAGAGAAATTTGTAGATCCCAGAAATAATTTTGAAATTTTTTAGTTCGGATAATTTCGAACTGAAATTATAAAATTTTCGAAAAAATTAAAGATTTAGCTCTGATACCATATTATGGTAAAAATCTTTATATATTAACAAGGATCGAAAGATCCATATATACAAATGAATGGATGATGTTTCCTTAGGACACAACCGCAAAGAATAGAAACATTCTATTCTAACTATAGAAGACTAAATATTAGAAAGATTCTAATATTTACAATATATTTACAAGAGATAAATAGATAACCATTAAGAATATAACTAGTACTTTAATAAGAATGAGAACATCACAATAGCAATGATGAAGAAGAAGCAATGAACAATTCCAGCTGAAATGTGCCTCAACCATAGTAACGAGAATCGCGCATGAATCGCGATTCGATTCACCCTCCCCGATTTTTTGGGAACCGGTGAATCAGATCGGCGGTTTTTTGGCATGAATCGCCGATTCAGGCGATTCATCCAAAAATCGCCTGAATCGCCATGTGTGAACCGGCATGAATCGGCTGTCAAGTCAAAAAAACTTAAAAAACACTTGTTTTTTTATCTTTTTTTTGTGTCTTTCATCTTACATACATTTATGATTTGATGTCTTATGGAGCTGAAAAATAACTCTCGATGCCTAATAAAATAATTAAAGTCGGTTGAGCTTTCAGGGGCGTTACCCCTGAAAACCCCCATGGGGGCGCTGCCCGTCGATCCCAGCCTGTACTGCGACAGGGAGCGCACAAGGGGTGCTGCCCCTAGACCCCGTCTTGTGGGCTTTGCCCCCAAACCCCCATTTAATAATTTGGGGTGGAAACTGCGTCGATAAAAGTGGGGAAAAATTAACCTTCGAGTCTTATTAGCCTCCATATAGAAGATGATGATGATGAAGAAGAAGAATATCAATAAATTATTAATCCATTAGTTGAACTTAAAACAATGATACTTGAACTGATGTAATGATTTAATTTTAATGTTTTGATTCTTGAATCTTTGACGTTAAACTTGCACTTGAGGTATATGAGGGTATGATCATGATTCATGATGCTATGATTACAAGTGTTTTTGTTGTTTAAATGTTTTTATGATACTATGTGACATACCAATCTTAACTCATGCTTCTAGGCTGCATAAATATGTAACGCATGTGATGGATTTATCATTTATGTTNNNNGTTTATGTATGTTAGCTTCTATTTGATGATGTTATAGTGTGTTTAAGTTATATTCAATAAAGGGTGCATGAAATAAGTTTTAAATTGTTAAAATCTCTAAATTTTAAGGGTTTTTTAAATTTGCCGATTCATGGGCGATTCGATTCCGATTCATGAGCGATTCGCGATTCGATTTGGCCTTGCTAATTCCGAGATGATTCCGGTTCTCGTTACTTTGGCCTCAACACATGTATGAAGATTTTTCTCACAGCTATAACTTCAACACTCCCTCTTAGCAAGAGAGAGATCTTCAAAATGTCATTACACGACAAGTGCACATAGCTGCAACCAAAACGAATGTCAACAAAAAAACTCTCACCATAAATTTTCTTAATATAAAATTGTTATCTCAGCATAACAATATTCACCATAGCTACTCCTAGACGGTGAATCAGAAAAGTATAAAATTAAGTCATGGAGTCACACACATGACTTCCACCATGCCTACTCACAGAGGGTGAATCCACCATACCTACTTGCAGATGGTGGAACAAGGGCTTACACCTCAGATTTCTTCCAGAGAAGAATGCATTTCCACCATGCCTACTCGCAGAGGGTGTAACAAGGGTTTTCACCTCGAACTTCTCTTGCAGAGAAGAACTCATTAACAAGAAATGAATCACTGGAACTGAGACTCTCTCTCAGCAAGAGCATCATTCTCCATAATACGAAGCTTATCCCGGAAGTAGAAAAACTTCACTCTCGGAAGTGACTTGGTGAGAATGTCCGCAATCTGCTCCTCTGTAGAAATATATTTAAGCTCAGTAGGTTTCCTTTGAACTGTATCCGTCAAGCAATGGTATTTAATTTCCCGCATGTTTTGTCCTGTCATGAAAAACTGGATTAACTGAAAGCTTCACATAGCTTTGATTATCACACATAACATAGTAGGTTCAAAAAGTTGTCCAAATAAACCAACAAATAATTTTCGAAGCCACACAACTTCTCTTGCACCCACACAAGCTGCAACATACTCTGCTTCAGCAGTACTCTGCTCTGAGCTACACAAGTTTGTGTCCTGCTGCACTAGGAAATCATTGCTGAACCCAAGCTAAAACATCTTGAAGTACTCTTCCTGTCAGGCACACACCCTGCGCAATCTGAATCAGAAAAGCCTTGTAAGATCAACCCAATATCTGTGGAATATTTTAATCCATATCCTACTGTACCACGAACATATCTCAAAATATGCTTGGCTGCCACAAGATGAGTCTGCCTTGGTTCGCACATAAATTGACTCAATGTATTTACTGCATAACATATATCAGGTCTTGTATTAACTAAATACATTAAGGAACCAATTAGATGTCTATACATAGTAGGATCAACCAAATCTGAAACAACATCCTCATGTAATTTTTTTAGATTTGCTTCCATAGGAATGAACATAGATTTACAATCTAGCATTTTGAATCTTCTCAAAATATCTATTGCATATTTACCTTGACTTAAAATAATTCCATTTGATCTTTGCCATACCTCAAGCCCAAGGAAATAATGCAATAATCCAAGATCTTTCATTTCAAATTCTGAAGTAAGATCACTCTTACACTTAACAATAAGATCATCATCATCAGTTAGGAATAAATCATCATCATAAAGCACAAGAATCAACACTTTGTTATCATTTACCTTAAAATACGAATTTGGGTCTGCATCGTTCTTTTGAAAGCCCAAATTTAGAAGGTGGTTATCAATTCTCTCATACCAAGCTCGAGGAGCTTGCTTAAGGCCATATAGAGCCTTTTTCAGCTTACACACATAAGATTCTTTATCATGAATTACAAACCCTTCAGGCTGCTCGATAAAGATTTCCTCTTCAATTACTCCATTTAGAAATGTCGTTTTAACATCCATTTGGTGAAGTTTCCAGCTCTTCACTGCTGCAATAGCTATGATAGATCTAATGGAAGTATAACGAGCTACAAGTGCAAAGGTTTCTTCATAATCTATGCCTTTGTTTTGTGAGAAACCTCTAGCAACAAATCTGGCCTTATATTTCTCTATATTACCATCAACAACATGTTTAATTTTAAATAACCATTTGGAAGAAACCACACCTTTTGGTCTTGGAACTATATTCCAAACATCATTTTTAAGAATAGACTGATACTCTTCCATCATTGCATCCTTCCACACTTGCTGATTTGAAGCGTCTTCAACATTGGAAGGTTCAGATGTCTCCAACTTCAAAATAATTTGCAAGCTATGTCTTCATCAAATGTGACATCCGTGCTGATTTCAATTTGTTTTTGTCCTGGAACATATATCATGTATGCTTTTGAAGAATCACTAAAACCAACAAATATCCCTTTCTTTCCGGAAGGTTCCAACTTTGATCTTTTCTCTTTTGGAATGTGAATATAAACTGGGCATCCAAAAATTCTGAAGTAATTAATGTCTGGTTTGATACCTAATAATGCTTCTTCGGGAGTCATGTTGTCAAGAGTCTGATGTGGACTGCTGTCTTGCAAGCTTCAACCCATAGAAATGTTGGAAGACTTTGATCGTGAATCATTGCCTTCGCTGCCTCAACAATAGTCCTATTCTTCTTCTCAGCCACACCATTTTGTTGAGGATTATTGGGAACACAGAACTCCCTCTTAATCCCAGCTTCAACACAAAAATTATGAAAAATTCCGGACACATATTCTCCACCATTATCAGACCTTAAGATCTTAATCATTTTATTAGATGAATTTTCAACCAAAGCTTTGAATTCTTTAAAACGAGACAGCACCTCATCAGATTCCTTAGACTTAAGAAAGTAAATCCAACATTTACGAGAGAAATCATCTATGAATGTAATATAATTCCAAAAACCACTAAGAGATGCAACAAACATGGGACCACATAAATCTGAATGAATTAATTCTAGTTCTCTTTAGCTCTAGATTCACTACTATGAAAAGTGCTCTTAATATTCTTACCTAGAGCGCAGCTCTTGTAAATTCCTTCATGATTCTGATTTAACTTTGGAAGACCAACAACAACCTTCTCCATAGAGGCTAAAGTTCTGAAATTCAAATGCCCAAACCTCTTGTGCCATAATTCATTTGAATCTGAAGTAAAATGGACGAGCTAAAAGTTTGTAGAGGCTGTCATGACGTACTCCAATTTCACGAGCTGATTTAAAATCACAATTCTTTTTCCATGTCAAGACTTTACCATCAGCAAAGGCAACATGATAGCCTTTGTCTTCTAAGGCTGATATAGAAATCAGATTTCTTTTTATGCCGAGAACAAATAAAACATCACTTAAGTGAAGAGGAATACCAGAATCTAGATTGGAAGTTGTAGAGCCAACACCTTTCACCGAGTAACTAGCATCATCACCGATGATAACTTGTAAATGAGAATCCTTCTCCTTCAAATTAAATAGATGTTCTTTGTATCTAGTAATGTGACGAGATGTGCCACTGTCAATTAACCATGTATCACTATTTGTGGGAACATTGCTGGAGAGGGAAGAGATGAATAGGAAACCTTTAGAATTATCGCTAGACTCTCTTTGAGGAGAGGAGTTCTCAACATTTGCAGCAGCAACAACAGCATGAGGCTTTGGTCTTGTGGTGCAATCTCTAGCAAAATGACCAAATTTATCACATCTGAAACACTAAACTCGAGAAAGAGCTCTCTTCTTTTTCTTGAAGTTCGAGACTGACTCAAAACTCGTCTTTGGTCCTTTTAAAATTCCCTTTCTTCCCTTTTCCTTTGGAAGTATGAGTTGCAAGAAAGTGATCATCTTCATGATGATTTTTTTGGTCACTTCCTCTTGCTTCCAATTTGTATTCCTCTTGAATGCAATCAGCTCTTAAACGATCAAATTTTGGAAGCTCGTCTCTTCCACTGATACCCTGAATGAATGACTCTCAGGAATGAGGAAGTCCATTCATAGCAAGCATGACAAGATCTTTCTTTGCAAATGATTCACCAATAGCACGAAACTGGTCTTTTAATTCTGTAATTTTCATGAAATATGAAACTACAAATTCTCCTCTTGACATCTTAACATGCTACAGTTGACGCCTCAAAGCAAGTGCTCTACTGGTGTTGTTAAACTCGTACAAATCCTTGAGAGTTTTGAACATCTCCTTAGCTGATTCCAATTTTGAAATCACAGGAGTCAAATGATCTTTGACGGAATCAATGATGATCTTTTTCGCCATAACCTTATTCTTCTTCCACTGAGCTTTTTCAGCATCATCAGATGGCTCTGCAACATCAAAATTTATATAATCTAAAAGATCATTTTCCTCAAGAGCAATTAGAACTCTTGGTTTCCAAGAAGCGAAATTAGATGATCCGTCTAACCTATCCTCAACTTTCAGACCATTCACCATCTTCACACACTAATAAAGAAAGGATGAAAGGAAACAATAAAGAAGCACAGGTTGACAAATACTTCAGGTTCAAGTTCGAATTCCTTCAAACCTGCTTCGATACTATGTTAAAGTTTTGAACTAGAATAGCATAGATACAAATATCAGATATCTAAGAACACAAATATAGATTGACACAATTATTTACTCTTGGAAAACCCTCCTACTCAAGGGAAAAACCCAGCCAAACCCAGAAAAGGTTCTCTTTATTCAGATTTCAAATCACATACAAGAATTTTCTTTCTATATAAATGACATCTACTCAATAACAAAACTGCTTACAAAACATATGAATCACATTCATAAGCATCAGTCAATCACTGATTGTGCCTATACACCGCAATACACAAACATCAAGATTGATATTGCTGCTGAAGACACACAGTAAAAATATAAAAACTGTCGTACAACAATAAGGACAGATATCTCCTCCACGCTTAACATGACTTTCACATAAGTGTCGATAACATAACATCCAAGAAGAAGAATCTCGATTGCCTTGAGTAGGAACGAGAACATGAACGGTCGCCCATACTCTCCAAGCGACGACAGTTACCAAAGACACTTGGCATCGATACAGCATGAATTGACATCATCAAACAGAGAAACAACGAAGATAGAAATGAATCGACGATAATCATAACTGAAGCTTGAGCCTTCAATGTCGTCGAGGATCCCATACACGCATAAGGATGCCAACTTGGAACCAAAATGGTAACATGTCAAAATAAGCCAGATAATAGATGTGATGCCAAGTCACCATTTATACTCAGCAGATGGTAAAAGGCAAATATAATAGGAATAAAATAGCTCCCGAATGAAACAAAGGAGACAGCAAGAATGAGAACATCACAGCAGCAATGATGAAGAAGAAGTAATGAACAATTCCAGCTGAAAGGTGCCTCAACACAGGTATGAAGATTTGTCTCGCAGCTATAACTTCAACAGTTATAAAACTTCATAGTTTGTTTCGATATTAAACAATGGAGACACTCTCCTTAAATAGAAAAGTGCAAGACGATGTTTCTAAACGAAACAATCATTAACTGAACACCAAAATAGAAACTAACTAATAAAACGAATCCTACTAAAGATGACCATTAGAAACATTATATTATTATTCTAATCATTATGTTACACATTCGTAGGGATAAAATTTATTATTTACAATGGGCACATGGCCAAAGAATAAGGTAGGGAAACCTACAGATGGAGTAATATACCAATTCCAACGACAACTGAATTGCTTGCCAAAGAAACACCATTATTAGGGTAGCCATCATAAATTAGAGTTTGATAATAACTTCTCAAATGTGAGGATCAGTATTAGAATCAGGGGATAGATTTCAATGCTTTTGTGGAAATTGAGGATGGGAAAGAAACCTTGTTTGGCAAAGATATTGTACAATTCAAAACCAACAAGATCCCTAGGGGTTTACTGGCTCTTGAAAGGACTTTTGACAAGGATGATAAGTTGGATAAGAAACTTACCCCGCTTATTGATGAAAGTATTGAGAAGATAAACCTTGGTTCTGATGATGCACCAAGGGAGGTGTTTATTGGGAAGAAGCTGGTACCAAAGATAAGAAAAAAATTAATAGCGCTTTTGAGAAAATACAGGCAAGTGTTTGCATGGTCATATGATGAGCTGAAAGCATATAGGGAAGATTTGTTTCAGCATGAGATTCCACTCAAGCTAGATGCCAAGCCCTTCCGTCAGAGACGATGTCCTATTAACCCTACATTGGCCCCCAAGATGAGAGAAGAACTAATGAAACTCAGCGATGGTGGGATCATCAAGCCAATAAGACATTCCACTTGGGTGTCAAACTTTGTACCGGTCAGGAAAAAGAATGGTGTCATTAGGTTGTGTGTTGATTTCAAAAATCTCAATATGTCATCACTTACAAATAATTATGCATTGCCAAACATGGAAGCTCTATTACATAGGGTCACAAGAAATGAATTGTTGTCTATGATGGATGGTTTTTCAAGATACAACCAAGTCAAAGTCAAGGAGATTGAGCAATTCAAAACAAACGTTCACTACTCCCTGGGGCACGTATGTTAATATAAAGATGCCATTTGGATTGACAAATGCAGGGGCTACTTTTCAGAGAGCTATGGATGTTGCATTTGAAGACTTAATTAATGTCATCATGGTTGTTTATCAAGATGATCTCATTGCGTATTCGAAGAAAGTTGAAGATCATTGCAACCATTTGGAGCAGATTTTTATCCGAGCCTTAGAGTATGGGATATCTCTCAATCCAAAAAAGTGTCACTTTGGAGTCACCGAAGGTAAGCTATTGGGGCACATTGTGTCAAAGGAGGGAATAAGGATTGACCCTGAAAGGATAGCAGCGATTGACAAGATTCTTATTCCTAAGATGGTAAAGACAATTCAGTCATTTTTTGGACAGATTAATTTCATTAGGAGATTTGTGTCAAACTTTGCTGAAATAGTCAAACCCATTGCAAAGATGTTGAAAAGGGGGGCAACTTAGAATTGGACAGCTGAAGCCATTTACGCTTTTGTAAGTATTAAAAGGGCAATTAAGGAGGCCTCAATGCTGAAGTCTCTTGATTTTACTAAACCATTTCAGATATTTTCTTTTGCCTCGTATCACACTATTGCAGCGGTAATGTTGCAAAAGAATGATGAAGGATACCAACAACCCATCTCATTCTTTCGTAAAACTTTGCAAGCCACTGAACTCAAATATGATATTACTGAAAAACAAGCCTATGCACTTGTCAAAGCAGTGAAATCTTTCAAACCTTATTTGGTAGGAGCTAAGGTAATTGCCTATGTCCCCAATGTAGCGGTGAAGGATATTTTTAGGCAGTCTGAGGTAACAGGGAGAAGATGCAGATGGATTAACCAGGTTCAAGAATTTAATATTAATATTCAAATCACTAAATTGGTGCGGGGTTAGGGCCTAGCAGAACTCATGGCAGAGTCAAATCTAGAAGCTGCTCAAATAAATTGTGTGGACTTGGATAACATGGTTACTAGCATTGAGAGGGTTCCCTGGTATAAGGATATAGTTTACTTTTTGAAACACATGAAGTGTCCTGATGAATTGAGTGACAGTCAGAAAAGATCATTGAAGTTACAATCATCCAGATATGTTCTGATTGAAGGTGATCTATATTGGAGAAATTTTGAGGGTGTGTTACTCTTTTGCTTAGATGAATATCAAGCTAAAAAGGTCATGAAGGAATCACACGATGGTGTTTGTGGAGGGCATTTCTCAGCCAAGACAACTGCTCATAAAGTCTTAAGGGCTGGTACTATTGGCCGACTCTTTTTCAGGATAGTTACAAATATTTAAGGAAATGTGAACCTTTTCAGAAATTTTCTGGAAATTTACAATATCAAGGAGCACTTCCACTCAGACCTATCTAGACAGAGGAACCTTTTCAGATGTGGGGTCTGGATTTTATTGGTGAAATTCATGATAAGTCAAGTGGGGGTCATTCTTGGATTCTAGTAGCCATTGACTATTTTACAAAATGGATGGAAGCCATGCATACTAAGAACTCAACTAGCAAGACAGTGATCAAATTCTTGATGGAAAGTATCTTGACTAGGTTTGGAGTGCCAGGTAAGCTGATCACTGATAATGGGATGTGTTTCAAATCCAAGGAATTCACAGAGTTTTGTGATAATTATGGAATTGTTATATCACATGCTTCCCCTTATCATCTGCAAGGAAACGGTCAGGCAGACTTGACTAATAAAAATTTGCTGAAGATTATTAAGAGGATGCTTTCTAATAATAAGAGAGCTTGGGATTCAAAACTACCACTAGCTGTATGGTCTGATAGAATCACTGTCAAGAAATCAATTGGATCTTCCCCTTTTGAGCTTGTATATGGTAAACAGGGAAAGTTACCTTTGAACAACTTGCAACCAGTTTATAAGTTCTTAATCCAGGAAGAGGTTGAAGAGGTAAATTTCATGGAGGATAGATTGGAACAATTAGCTGAACTGGATGAAAATCGGAGGAAAGCCCAAAAGCAAACTGAGAAAATCTAGAAACAGTATAAGAACTTGCATGATAAAACATCCACAGACAGGACATTTAATGAAGGAGAATGGGTGCTCAAATGGAATGCAAAAGAGCAGGACAAGGGTAACCATGGGAAGTTTGATTCTTTGTGGGATGGCCCATATGTGGTTACTGGTAAAGCAGGCAAACATTCCTATTATTTACAAAATACTTCAGGAGAGATTCAGGAGTTGTCGGTTCAAGGCCAATTCCTAAAGCATTTTTTCAATTGAGATCGAGGTTCCTCTAATTATACTAAAGTTTGGTTTTCATTTTTTTCTTGTGTCTTGTTTATTTCCTTTAGTCACTGCAAACCAGTCTGCTTCTCCAGAGACATCTTGGATTCTTGTAGACGTTCATGTGAAATACCTCATCCCCAGGATAGAGACATTGTTGGGAATGTGAAATTGGCAGAATGAACTGATAAATATTCATGTCCGAAGCCCTTATGTCTTGAGAGTTATCATAAAGTTGTGAAGGATGTGATAGTTGCTATTCCGCAGGAAAGGTTTTAAAGGGACCGCGAAATAGCGACCATTGTTATTTCGCTATCAAAAGATATGAAGGTGTGCGAAACAAAGACCATCGCTATTTCGCGGAGGGGCAAGAAGAAGGATTTGTGACATAGCGAAAAGTAATATTTCGCACTTCGAGGCTTTCAGGGTACTACGAAATGACGGTACATTTATGAGATGACAGTGAAGTGAGGTGGCAATCATTTGAAAGGCTCGTTTGCACGTATAAACATTCTTTGCAGCTGAAAGTATTAATGCCATTAAATCCCCGGTGGTGAATTGAAGCTACGCTTAGAGTTTGGCTTGCCAGTTCACTGGAGATTTCGAAGCAACTAGAGTAGCTGGGTAAATTAGGTTATTGCACTTGAAGGAAAATTCTCCAAATTTATAATCGAAGCTCGGGCAATCACAGGGAATAGATGCAAGGAACACCTACTCGTTGTGTCGAACATATTACACTATCAATGGCCATCATTTGTGCAGGTTTCAGAATGGGTTAAGAAATATCTTGAACCTGTAACAAGCACTTCCAATGGAGCGGAGAAGACAACAGAGCATAAAGATGTTCCACTTTAATGACATTTTGCAGTTTTTTGTTTTTTGTTTGTTTTGTTATGTTTGTAATATTTTTGTCTACTTTCGGTTGATTAGGATTAGTTAGGATTGAAAATGCACGGAATGTAAACAGTTGGAAGCTTGTCGCTTCCCATTTTGGAGGGAAACCACAACCGTTCATTATAAATTAGTCTCAACTGAAAGTAGAACTTTGGATTGTACTTACTATTATTTGATATCAATAAAATATACATTGTTTCCTTGTCCAATTAGGATATTATATGTTTTCTAAATTCAGTCTCTTTGTTATAATCAATTCAAGGATTGATTGTCACCTTTAAAACTTGTATGATTGGATTGCAACTCTGTGATATTGATCTAAAAAAATATAGAAAACAATTGCGAAGTGTTGTCTTGTTGCTTTCTATCTGATTGGTTCCTTTGTGAGGATTAAATACAATCAGAAAGATTAATATTATAAATTCAATTTATTCACACTGATAGAATTGGGTGATTGATGATGCTGCTCAGCCTTTGGAGTATTATCTATCAGAGAAGTACGTGAAGGGTTCAGCAAGGTTGACTCTGCGCCCAATTAGATAAGGGACTGGTCTTCATCTATTGAAAGGAGTAAGGAATGTCTAAAACTGATAAGTCATTTTATTTTATTTTTTGTTAAGTAGAGGTATACTTGAGGAATAATCAAATAGGATTAATTCAATAAGAGTAGTAGGGAGTTCTTGTTCTTACATTCTAAGTTTTGCCACCTTAGAACTAAGGATTGTCAAAGAACTTTGTATTGAATCTGCTATAAAAAGCTCTAATTTAGGAGATTAGAGAAAGGATTTACCCGCCCAGGTTCTGCAGAGCCTAAGGAGCAGAGGATCACAACCACACCTTGGTTGAATTCTGTCAATTGGCCAAATCAGTTGGAGAATTCAAAGATAACGCTTGGCATCCTTTTAGTGCTTTCCAATCTATTGATTTGGGAACCAACAGAGGGTCTTCTGAGGTAGAGGCTTGGTTAATAGAGGTTGTTGTCTTCTCGAGAATTCAATATGTTCCAGTTTAGTCTTCATTTGTTTCAGATTGGACTTCATTTGGGTTCAGTTTCATATAATTGCAATTTATGGTAAGTTAGAGGCTGATCGAGAAGGGCCCTTTCTACTTTTAGTAAGGCAGTCATATGGATAGAGGATGCAGTGGTTGACTCCCTGGTTCAGAGGGTTCTTCAAAATAATGAGTATTTAATGAGATATTAATATTTTAATGGCCTTTAATGATGTTAATTATTTAAATTATATTATAAAGTTATAAATTGACTTTATAATAAAGTGGGGGCCATGTTGAGGGTAATGAGTAATTAATACTCATTAATTTAAAGTTTGTTTTATTAATGATATATTATAAAGTCGACTCATTATTATAAAAGCAAATATCAAAATCATTAAAGAGCCTTGCTAATGAAGATTCATGGTGAAATATTATAAAAGAGCCTTGGAGAGAAATCAAAATTCATTCTATGACTTGTGCATTTGTTTTATTTGTGTGGAGAAGAAATTGAAACAAGGGTTTCAGATTTCGAGTTTGAAGAATTGTGAATTCTTCCAAGTTTTATCAGCACTTTGAGTTGGTTAAATGCCCAATGAATTGTGCCAATTCTATGGCTTCAACCAGAGGCCAAGATTGAATTCAAAGGTGAAGAAGTATGAAGGATTTGTGCATATATTTTATGTTTATTCATTGCAGACCTGTGGATCATCATTGGCAGCCAATAAAGAGCAGATTGCAAGCTTTAATCTTGCTGCTACAGTGACGCTACAGTAGCCGCACTACACTAACCCTTGAATAGTAAATTGCTACAGTGTTTTTGCCTTTCAATTGAAAGGTACAAGGGTTTACGTGTATATTTTTAAAGAGTTCCCAGAATCGATTGTGGCAGCCATTGCAATTATTACCAGCATTAAATATTCATTACCAGCTGCTATCTACAGGCTCATACTTTGCTGCCATACATTTCCAGATTTTATAATGAAAGCTTGAGGACCTCGGGGTATGAATGGTTAATGAAAAACATTATAAATATTTATATATGATGCTCAATAAGAATCATTGCAGCTCTATTTCATTTATAGAATATTTTCTATTTGCAATGTTATTATATCTTGCCTCGCAAAAGGTTTATTTTTTATTTTAAAATTGCAAATCAAAATCAAATCATTCAATAGCACAAACATTTGCAAGTTGGATGGATAACCCATTGGGGTTATTACATTCAACATATCTTCTTAATGCAAATCTTGCAATCATTGTGTTCCATGGAGACGCCATTTCTTTGTTTTCGCCTATCAAATAATTGGGTGCATTGAATTTGAATATGCTGCCAACTTAATACATTAAGTAGTTACTTTAACTACCTCCTTTCTAAACTTTGAAAATGAATATGAAACTTCTTATGTCGGGACTTTGTGAAAGCTGGCCAATTTATGTTAGTTGTGAAAGTTGTCAATGCACGTCTATTTTTCAAATTGGTTCATTTAGCATCACCAGTAATCCTCACGATGCATTTTGCCAAACAGCTGTGGTGCGTGGTCAATGATACCACCTTTTGTATGCATATCGACCTGAGCGTTTCCATATCGAAACGCTCTATTCTTTGTACTACGATGGATGTCCACTAGATGATACAAAGCTCCCGTTTTGGCGCACGCAGTGTGATGTCCCCGAATTAGCAGGTTCTGGGAACCTGAATATGGTTAACTCATCAGCGCGACCCTCGTGAGTTGATAGTTTGTTTTGAGGGTCTCAGCGTTCAGATTCTATTTCTGGACTTACTATTTTTAGTAAGTCCATTGGAGGCCAGTTACTATTTCTGGCAGTACAGTTGAAGACCAGGTTGATCAGCTATTTTTACAGTGGATGCAGGAATCGTCATTAGAGGCATAATTAATATTAATTAATGACAATATGTTATTAATTAATAAATTGACTATAGTATTATAATAATAATAACTTATTATTATAATGCTTTTAGAAGTTGACGTTTTGAAGACTAGTTAACTAGTAATGGTTTTTAGAAACTCTTGCATTCAAGGAGTTATATATTTGGGCTTATTTGTAAAGTTGATTATCAAATACATTTTATAAAACTTGGTTGTGAGAATTTTCTCTCTTATCTGATTCCTTGTTGATATATAAGGGTCAAATTGGTTCTGGAAGACTGATTCTTCCTTGAACTGATAATCAATTGGTTGCTGATATATAATCAATTGTGTCTTTCTTCCTTACTGTTCGACTGTGGCTAGAGGAAAAGAGGTTTTTAATCAAATTCTGCAGGCACACTGAGGGTGCAAGATTATTCCCGAGATTTACAGTCTTATGCGAATTAATTCCAAATCCAATTCGCAGGGGAAGGCAAGTGAGTGAAGGCTGGGTCACAGTGAAATTGGTGGCATCCAGGGTTGAGCCGCCAACTCCATTCCTTGTCTACAAACGGCAGTCTGCAGGCTGCGTTAGAAGAGCTAGGTGAAGGCCCGTGAGAAACACGCAGGTTACCATAGTCCCGAGCCATTAATAGGAGGCCACGACCTCTCTACACCAGCACACAGCAATCAGGGACCCCCACCCGTGATTACAAGCCGTAACCATCAGAGATAGCAGGCCGCGTGAACAGTAGAAGGCAGCCGCCAATCTAATCCTTCACTGGTGGAATTGCATCATTGCGTGGGAGACGAGAGCTGGGAGCTGACGCATCATTCCAGCCATTACATAAACAATATCAGGTTCCTCACTTATTATTGCAAATAAAATTAAGTAATAAATGTTAGCATTGTTTTTTTTCAAATTCCTTCTAGACTGAAGTAAGAAAAGTTGAATGTATGGAAATGTCCATTTTGAATTGATTGAATAAATACAAGAAGGGATTGTTCTTTGCTAGTTATATTTTATTTGAAGTGAATTTCCGGTTAAGTTTCAGTAGAGCAAACTCAGGCTCTTCACAGTGGTATCAGAGCGGTTTCCTGCCAGCCTGCAGGGAAATTGGGTCCAGTTAAATTTTATTATTTGAGGGAATTATTTATGGAAGACGATAGGAGATTCATTCCTGGCAGACATTATTACAGGAGAGGCAATTCACCTCCACCAAATGTGGACGATGCAAATATCCAGTTTGGTATGGTGCTAGGTGGGGATAATAATGCAGGTGGATCAGCAGGCCGGGCCGGGCCCACTGAGGCAGATATAGACAGAGAGGCTAGGGAAACCTTCAGGAACTTAGCCGTAGGCCAGCATCATGTAGCTGATGTATTACATGAGCTTTCTGACACATTAAGACGGTTCAGTCTTCCTAGAGGCTAGAGCAGGGAGAGGTCACGTGATGCTTCTGTTGCATCACATCGATCACGGGTTGATGACCGACACAGAGATTATGAGCCTCGGACCCTGAGACATGATAGAGCTGACAGGATAGGTGATAGGAGAGATCCATTCAGGCCCCAAGGGCCTAGATTTATGAGGCCAGAGACTGACACCGCCAGTGTTGATGATGAGAGTGCCCCTTTTGTTGACGACATAGTCTCACACTATGCCGAATGGGATGCCCTTCCTCCAGCTTTGAAACAAAACTTGAATTTTGACCGTTACCTGACTCATAAACGAGAACATACTAGGGGAAGACCTGCACAGGGTAAGTGGAGGATGGGAAATAATGATCTGAGGCAGGTGGCTAACAAGATGACGCTAGCACACTTTGATGGCAGCGGTAGGGTCACTGCTAGGGCTTGGATCCACAAGCTCGATACCTACCTTGCATTGCGTCTGATGACTGAGATAGATGCTATTAGATTTGCAGTTCTACACTTGGATGGATTTGCACAGGACTGGTGGTACCACGGATTGAGATCACTACACCATGATCAGATTACTGTCTACTAGGAGTTTGTGGATAGATTGATTGAGCGCTTCGACAGGAAAGACCCCGAGGTATATTTCAGGGAGTTGGCTTAGTTACGACAGACGGCCAACCTAGAGGCCTACATTAGTGAGTTTCAGCGTATTTCAGTGATGGTGTACGACATCTCAGAGCGGAGGAGGGTGATGCTATTCCTAGAGGGACTAGTTGAACCACTACGAGGATGGGTTAAATCCCTAGATCCCCCATCACTGCATGAAGCCATGAAGAAGTCTAGAGATCTCGAGGCTTCTGCACCCAGGAGACAGTTTGCTGCAAGACCTTCCGGACCACCTTATGATAGGACAGCCCCAAAAAGGGAGGAAAAATCAGACTCTAAACGTCCTATGGTAGCACCCTTAGATCAAGAAACACTTAATGACTTGAGGAGGAAGAAACTTTGTTTCTACTGTCAGGGGCCGTATGATGTTACTCATAATTGTCCTATGAAACCCCAGGGTAAGCACAGGATGATGGAGTGGTTTTACGACGATGAGGATGTTCTCGAGTACACAGAGGAGTTGACTGATGAGGGGCAAGGCATTTAGGGAGCAGAGGGGTACACAGAGGAGGGTTATACATCAGACCTCAAGGTGGCATATCTTTCCAGTATGAGGAAAGAGGGAGATTTCAGATTACATGGTCTACTGGCAGGACAGAGAGTGATTGCTCTTTTTGATACTGGAGCCACGCATAATTTTATTGACTCTCGCTTGGTGACTTGCAGAGGTATCCAGACAGGGGAGTTCGCTAGATTGAGAGTACAGGTAGCAGATGGTTACACTCTGAAGTGTAACACGATGGTGGTTGATTTACCAGTCAAGCTGGGAACTTATGCCTTCAAGGCAGATTTCTACGTAGTGGATATGGGTGGTATAGATTTGGTTTTAGGGATGGCCTGGTTACATACCATTAAGGACATCTACATCAGTGCAGAGAAGATGGAGATAAGGTTTATCTCAGAGGGGAAACCACAGGTTCTTAAGGCCATCAGAGAGGAGGGGCTCAAGCAGATTTCACTCAGGCGAATGCAGTGTTTAGTATGTCATGAGGATGAGGT
>MU227770.1:592057-614229 GCA_018584345.1 Thuja plicata
TAGAATCATATTTGGCAATAGCACATAGATTCTCATCTCCATTGTTAGAAGTAAATTCTTGAAATTTATATAATCCATTCTCCATTTTACCAATTGCAATCACTTTATAATTATTGTTCACATCCTTGATTAAACATTTATCATTGTAGAACTCTATTTTATATCCTTGATTTACAATTTGAGATACAAAAAGTAGATTTATTTTCAACTCAGGAACTAACTTCACATTTTTTAACACACCATTATCAACTTTGACATTTCCAGTCCCTTTAACTTCTAAAGCACTATTATTTCCCAAATATATTTTCTTTGCACTACTTTCTCTTATTGATTCAAATTGCTCCGTATTATGAGACATGTGTTGTGTAGCACCAAAATCAATAACCCAATCATCCTTAAAAGAATTATTTTCTTTAAGTGCATCACAAAAAGCATTTCTTTTATAATCAACAAATTTAGTAGACTTATTTGTCTTCTTTTTTGTATCTTTATTCTTTTTGAAACATTCATTTGCTTTATGACCCATCTTGCCACAATAATTACATTTCCATTTACTTCTATTATAATCCATACTTTTATTTTCACACTTACAATTTCTTTCTTTAGATTGATTATCTTGTGACTTTTTGTAGTATTGCTTTTCTTTCATTATGAATGCTTGAGATTCACTATCAAATGATTCTCTTTCTTTAATTTGTCTTTTCTCTTCCTGAACTAGTTTAGCACATAATTCCTCTGATTTAATACTTTTTAATTTGTTTGCAGTATCTAATCCCCTTATAAATGTCTGATAAGATCCTGGAAGACTTTGTAATATAATTTGCACAAAATCTCTATCATCTATATCTTTTCCAAGAGAAGAAAGCTCATTTTTCTTTTCCTTCAATTTACTTAAATGAGGGACTAATTCTTGTGAACTTTATAATTTCATGTTATATAACTCTGTGGTGAGAGATAAGATCCATACATCACTTGAATTTTGATATAAATTCTTCAAAATATCCCATACTTTCACTCCACTTCTCTCATTACGAACTTCTGGAAAAAAATTCTTCTGAAAGTGTAAGCTTGATAAGTGTTGCTGCCTTTTTATCTCTTTTATCCTGATTTTCTTGATCCTTTCTAGGATTTGCTGGTCTTTGTTCACTGTCAGTAACAATCTCAAAACAATTTTGAAGAGTTAGAGTAATTTCTATATGAGATACCCAATCGTAATAATTTTTCCCATTCAATTTTACTGTGGGCAGAGAAACACCAAGAGAATCCATTATCAAATTCCCTCCTTTTTGTATGAGAATGAAACACACTTCAAGATCTGTAATACCCAGAAAAAAAATGGAAATTTCCCACCAATTTTGTGTAGAATTTCTTCCCTTTGTTGCAGTATGTTCACTTGCCACAGAAAATTCTGAGTGTTACTCAACTAATTTGTAACCTGCAAAAGATTCAGAATTTTCACACTACAAATTCTATGCATTCACTGCCCAAGATTTGAAAATGCTCTGATACCATGATGAGCAATTTAAAAAATGACAATAAAAAATCAGAGTATGCTATAAAACAAAGTAGCAGCAAAACATAGTAAAAGAAAATAGACCAATTGTATTATATGCACAGAGAAAACAACACTTAGTTAATAACAAAGCAGGAGTATGCAGCATTGCTATTTTTCTACACACAGATTAGTGAGGGAGGCTGCAATATTTATACACTTCCTACAGGCTTCTGGAGTATTCTGCAGAAGCTACAATGAGGGCAAATAAGAGAAATCTAGAGTCTTCTACAATAAGAGGATTCTGGACTATGCATTGAATGCTCACCTACACACTACTGTAGATGGCATCAAATAAACATTACGCCAACAATAGGACTGGATCCTCATAGTCATACATACACGCATCTTTTGGTGGTTATATTGATATATTATATAGCCATAACCCTATTCATTTACTTGTATACCTTTAGAAGCAAAACTCTTAGTACATTAAAAAATATACCTTTAGAGAAAAGGTACAAGAAAAAATATACCCTATTCATAGCCATCTGCAACTTACTAAAAAATATACCTTTAGAGAAAATATATCAGTAAGTTGCAAATCTATCAAAAACAAATTCTCCCTCCAATTATAGTTGATGGATGTCTATACTGTGTTCCATTGCTCCAATCGTGGCACAAGTAGTGAAGATGCTACCAAAGGTTGTAGAATTTGGCTTTACACCTACCAATTGAATTTCCTTAAAACATTCCTTTTCGACGAATCCGCTAAGTGCAGATGGCGGAATCATGGCATTCAACGAGACCACATTTCTTTCAAGCATTTTGTCAAACAGTTCGAGTGCCTTGTCTATGCTTCCACATTGTGCAAGCGTGTCTACCAGAGCTTTTTCAACTATAATATTTGACGGAATCAGGCCTGGAATTTGATAGTCACCCCTCCCTGTCATAAAAAATATTTATGACTGTTCGGTCATTTTAGTGCCTTTCATTTTAAGTTTTATAATAAATATTGATTGTCAATTTTTTCGTAAGATATAAATATTGTAAAGTTAGAAAATAGATATAAATTAATAATATATGCAAAAATTTGAAAAGTTTCTTAAAATGGATTTTAAATAAATAATAATACAATAAATTATATAGAAATTTTTTATTTATAATAAAAATAACATAAAATTAGAAAATAATTATAAACTAGTAATATATGCAAAAATATCAAATTAATTAAGAAAGTTTCTAAGTTTATATGCTACCAAACAAGTTTCTAAAATATGTATATTCTATTTAAAAAAATTCTAAATTAATAAAATATATAATAAACAAAATAGAAATATTTATATTATTAAATAACATATATTTATCATACATATATATTATAAACTAACATATATTTATGTTATTGAATAAAATATTATATTACCTATAACAAATTTTGACGGTTTATTAATAACTTTAAGTGTCATAGTGACGGTTTTATAAAAATTTAGTTCATCAATCCATATGGTACAATAAATTTCCATGACTAAAAAGTGAAAAAACGGTCAATACAACCATCAAATTCCAGGCCCAGTTTTGGACATGAGAATCCAATTTTGACACTAAATTGGGCGACACAATCTTCCCACCCAATAAGTAGAATTAGATTTCTAATTCTGATTTTTAGTTTTTTAGAACCACATTTTATAATTCAGTCGAGTCCGTGGGTTTTGCGTGAACCACATTAGAAAGCTTTGTTGCATTATGTACAGAAAATGGAATGGTCTAAATTCAGAGGAAAGTATAGCCCCAATTCTAGATTCGTGGACACAGGAGTTTCTTGAATATTTGGAGGCAGTGCTGGAGCTCAAACCTGAAAATCCCATGTACGATACAGGAGCTGAAATATGAGATCCAATGCACAACAACTTTTAATTTAGACCCCGATTTCTGCAGTTGGGCTGGGGGTGAGGATAAAAGGTCCGATTTACTTTGCGAAGCAGCCCGTGTAGTGGATTATAGGGTGTTTCAAGAGGAAGACGAGTGGATTCTGAATTCGTTATGTCCACAACAGGGGAGCCGGGATTTGCACAGCCAGGGTTTTCTGTATAGCTGGGAGAGTGTTGACAACGGCTTGTGACATTAAAATTTTGTATAGCTAGCTAATACTATTTCACTTCCTTGTGAAATCCTGCTTATGTTCATGTTGAGCTCATTTACATGTAAAAATTGTTTCAAAATTGTCCACAGTTGCCCCATTTTTTTCTCTCTCAGAGTTGAACCATTGATTACAAGGCTTATGTTCTCATTTTTTTAATTTTAGTTGGATGGTTGAAAATTTCCTAGTTTAATTTGTAGATTTAGGGAAAATATTATGACCACTAAAAAATTATATCTATATTTTTTATTAAAAATTATACTTTGTTAAATTTCAATAATCACCAAGGTTCTATTATTGTTCTCTCTCTATTCAATTTCAATTTCAATTTCGAAATTGATAATCAAACATAGAAGATGTTCAGTCATCTTTCCCGTCAACCAAACGATCCAAACTATCTTCGGAATACATTTCAGATAATCAAATTTTGAGTCAAATTCTAATTCCTCAACCAAACAAAGCCTTAAAGTATCTCAAGCCTTTCCAACAAATCCATTCTGTGCATATCCTCCAATCATCGCAGTTCATGAGAACACATTTCTTTGAGACATTCTGTCAAACAAGTCACGTGCCTTGTCCATCACGCTTCCAGTTTTTCCATACATGTCTGCCGCGGCTGTTGTTGTAGCTACGACATCTGACAAAATTCATCTATTCTTGATGCTTATATGGATGTCTATGTCCTGTTGCAAATCTCCCATTTTTAGACAGGATGGGAGTAAGCTGGCAAATTTAAATTCATCGGGTTGGAGACTGTTTGTTGCATATGGTGAAACAATGTGCCTGAATCGTGAGATATCCATATCTTTTGTATGCTGCAATAACCGTATTCTAGGATATGAGATGTCTTGTTTTTTCTAATGTGATCCAATACTTAAAAAAAATATAATTATTAAAATATAATAATTAAGAATGTTATAAAATAAATTAATATAGATATCTTAAAATACATTTAACTAAAAAATGTGAAGATATAAATTTGGAGAAAATCTAATTTTACTTAAGAGTTACTTCATTTTATTTTTGAGCCTTAAAATTCATTTAACTAAAAGAAAAATATTTTTATTTAAGAATTACTTTATTTTATGTTGTAATTACTTTATTAATAGAAAATGTTGAGTGGAGGTATGAATTTAACATATTCCTTATTTTAAAAATATTATGCTTATATTTAAATATAATATTGTGATTTGTAAATGGTTATCAAATGTAAAATGAAAGATACAAATTTTTGTTGACATGTTCACAATATTACGATCCACCCCCTTTTGTCATTGTAGAATGTCTTTGTACAAATATGGGTGGTTTAAATTATGACATTTTTTCCTCCTTAGTGAATTTAAGTGGAATAAAATAATAAAACATTCCATCTTAAAACACATGAGACTACATGTTTTATACTAGCAATGTGATGATCTACACCTTTAGGAATAAAAAGATATGTTTTTCAATATTAGGTTCTACACCTTCTGTTTGTTGCTTCTACTCTCGCAAGGTTAAATCTTCTTCTTTTCAATGTTCCATTGTCACAATCTTATAATCATATAATATATTTCTATAATCGTTTTCCAAGCGTGGCGCCATTTACATTTTTACAGATAGGATTTTTCGTATCCTCGTATAATGGATTTATTTATGCCTTACTAGACTTAAATTTAGTTCAACTTAGACTATTATTCTTTGTTTCATTCATGTTCTCAATTTTTTTTTATTTGGTTTCATTAGTGTTCTTCCTTCTTGGACCTTCATCAGATTTTACATCTTATTTTTATTTCTCATCAAGTACATGGTATTCTACACCCACAATTAATTCAAGCTCATCTAAGTTTGAGTCTTTACCTAACACCACCATAGTGAAATATAATTATTCTTTTCAAGGGGACTTATGGTTGAAAACTATGTTTCTTTACACGAAAAATAGAACCCCTTTCTAATGAGCTCACATCTAATAAAATTTTTTTTATATAATAGGGGATCTCTTAAGATTCTACTATTGGTTGAAAGAAAATACTAATTGTTCTATGGTTATAGTTCACTTGATGGTTATATGGGGTTTTGATTTTAATCAGTCCTCTTCTTGTTTCTCGATTAAGCCTTTGTTGAATAATTGGAGATTCTTGTAAGGTTTTGTTCTATTGAAATCCTCTTGATGAATGCTTCATTTACAAGTCATGATGTTTTGCAAAAGTGATTAAAAAAAATAGCATTAAGACTTTTTTACCTTTTGTGACATGCTATGATGTCTTTAAGTATAAGAGTTTGCTCTCTCTTGCTTCCTTATTTGTCCAAGACTCTATTCTCATTAGCATTGACTCCTAAATAAGTCAGTCCACCATACATTAGATATATAAAGAATCTTCCCATGATTCATACTTTGGAAAGAAAAAAAAGCTTTGATACCACTTTAATGTTCCCACGCCAAAGAATAATGCAAATATTATACTTAAGCTTCCACTAACACTTATTTTTTAATAGCAACACTCTCAGCCTCAGCATTTACTTAGATCTTACAAAATTCAAATTAATGAATAGGAGATGCCACAAATTTCATGGAGGTAAGAAAAGGAAGACCAAGTTTAACTTGGAATTGATTAGAAGTTGGGATCATAGTAAAGGTAACATCTTAAGTTTTTCCACCAACTTAAACAAGAAATGAAATAGAACCAAGGGAAGGATAAAGGAAACCATTGCAAGTTTGGATCATAAAATATGATTTATCATAAAAATCACGTTGCACTTGTCTGGTGAAAAGATGTTCTTCAGTTACCACATTCACCATGCAAGTAGGGTCAATAAGGACACCACTTTATATTGTGGCAAAGGTCATTTGCTTCATTACATTTATAATCGCAGTCAACAACATGAGTGGAAGAAGAAGACAAAGGTTAGGTAGACTCAATGGTATTGGTTGAATGAGATAGCAAAGGATCGATATAGATTTGCAAGTTTTGATTAGGAGGTGCTACAGATTTGTTTCCTTGATCATTGACACCTTCAAAAGATATAGCATTAGAATCAATAAGGTCTTGAATAACAATTTTCAAATGGAAACACTTTTTAGTATCATGACCAGGTTGACGATGGTATTGATAGAAAGCTTTGTGATCAAATTTTTTGGGAAAAGGTTTGGAAGTATCAATTGGTTTTATAGGAGGAAGTGTTAACACATTAGAATTAATCAACTTCAACATCACATTATGCAAAGATTCAAAAAGTTGAGCAAAATTACGAGCATGTCTAGAGATAGATGATAAGGGAGCCACGCCTTTGGATGTTGTTATCACTTGCTCATCAACATTGTTGGATGAATTATTAATCTTAATGAAGTTATTTGGTTTCTGAAACTTGTCTAAATTGTTGGATGCGACATCACTCTTGTCAATCAGAGCCATTGGAGTAATGATCCCAAGTTGACTCACTTGCAATTGATAATTATGAAGCACTGCACATAATGGAGTAAAAGAAGAGAATTCAGAAAGTAGAATCTTATCTCTAATGTTTTTTTTTTAAATTAGTAATAAAAATGCATTGTACATTGATCAATATCAGGCATAGTATAAGAAATCTATGCATGCAAATGCTTAAATCTACCAATAAAATCAGTCACTTTTTCTTTACCACATTATTTACAATGCATTAAATTAGTCAAAGAAATCTCAAGACCAATGTTGTTTTGAAATTGTTGAATGAAAGAATTAGCAAGTTTTTGAAAGGAATCAATAGAATAAGGAGGCAAATAATAATTCCATTGCAAGGCTTTATCTCAAAAGGTTCTAGTAAACAACTTTTCCATGAACCTATGGTCATGAGAAAAATCAGTACACAAGGTTTGAAAGGTTTTGACACATGTCAAAGGATCACCCTTACCAGCATAAGTCTCGAGATGAGAAATCTCTATATATTGAGGGATAATGACAAAAATGATATCCGAAGACAAAGGAATACCAATATCACAAGTAGGGATCTTGAACTCGGATTGAGGCATTGAAGCATTTTGTTGTTGTAAGGAAGACACTGTTTGAGCCAAGATATTAATGGTAGCATCATTAGAAAGAATGGTAGGAGGAGATATGTTTGAAATATTTGGATCATTATGAGAGATGGAAGCAATAATTGAATATGAAAATGGCACACTATGGTAAGTGGGCATAAATGAAGATAATGAAACACGTGGCACACTTAAAACATTAAAAGGAGCAATAGGATTAGGAATGCTAACATGTGTAGGATTGATATTTTGGGTGGAAGTTGTTATGATAGGTGGAGCATAAGTGGAAATTCTAGGGATAGAGATAGAAATAGGCATAGAGGTCTCAACACTAGTGGTAGGTGGAATAAAGTATGTCTCTTGAGCACAATATCTAAGAGGCTAAACATTGTTATCAATGAGACGAGAGATACTACACAAGATATTAACACCATATTTATCATTATGAATGAGCTTCCTTAGACATTCTACAATGGAAATGACTTCGGGGTTAGGGTTTTATTTTCCTAACCATTGTTCAAATTTCTCAGAGTCATTAGAAAGTTTTTGGACTTGCATAAGAGGGACCTTTAAAGCCTCATCTTCATTATGGGAAGAATGGGAAGAGTTATTTTCCATGATGGGATTGATATCACTAGGATGAATTTTGGTCTCATCAAGATTACTAGGAAATAAAGAAGGCTTGGGATCAAAGGAACCCATAAGACTACGACTTCTCCTAACCAGAATACTATAAGTAGGACTCAAAGTGATAAAACTCATACACAAGGGAATGAAATGAAAGATACAAATCTAATGGAATTTTAAATGGATATGCAATAATAATGTTGTTATGAAAAGCACATCTAACTAACAAATGTAAACATGTAATGTAAATCCTACACAAGTAGACACTAAATAAGATTTATAAAGAAATTAGCCTATTTATCTAGACGCATACAATGAAGATCATGCAAAGAAGATCTAACTACCAAATCAAAAGTGTGTAAGAGATGCAGTTTCACCGAAAGGTATAAAGGACAAAGGTGAGCAATGTCAAGATGTAGATCACTCACCAAGATCCTGTGATATACATTAGAATACAAACTCACCCTTAGGTAAAATATGATTAGCACAACGAAAGGGAGAAAGGGTTCTAATGCAAGATCTATGAAAAAAGGGGTTTGGGATTCCTATAGGGGATAGATGTGATATGAGAAAGTACATATCTAATCTGATGAAGTAAGTGCAAAGGAAATGAAGGAAGAATAAGTTTACCTGCAAAAAAGATGCAGAAGATAGGACTTCAAATCTGAATTCTACTGTCACCAGAATCTCAAATCTTGTTTTAACTATAGATCCAGAAAATAGGGCTCTGAAATTGTTTATCCTAAAAATTTTAGTGAAAAATAGTAGGGACAAGTTGAATTTTTGGGAACAAGTCGACTTGTTCTTGTAAAAATCAGATAAAACTTTCCTGAATCCTGCAACTGTACCTATACTAACCAGATCTAAAATTGTATCTCTGCATCCTATTCTTGTGCAGAGTGCACACAAAAAAAGTGTAGGTTGGCCCTCCTTTATATTATTGGACACTGTCTCCAATTATCCTAATCCTCCAATGATGTTGTCTATAACTTCCTTCTTTCCACAAGGTATTGAATACCTACTACACTAGGTGATCTCTTACAATTTATTCTCCTTCAAACTTCCTTGTTTATAGTTGTCCTAGAGACACTTCTCCTCTCTAGCAAGTCCCACCAATGGAATACTGAATTATGACAACCCTAGCCTTCCACTAAGGATCATAACTTCCTACACACCCCTATGGATTCACCTTACACAAGCTACTAGACAATACAATCCAGCAACCAATAGAGTCTCAGAAGTTACCTATCTCCTTCTAGTATGCCACAAGATTCCTTACCTCCAATGTGGTAATGGTCATGGAATCAAAAGTGTCTAATAAGGTTCTTAAGTACCTTCAATGCAATCTTGTCAGTCCTCAATAATTAGACTTTGCAGCAACTGCAAATACACAAACACACAGAGTATCTACTCCTTCTCTGTCAGGCTGCAATAGTGAACCTTCCCTTCAATGCAAGTGGTGAACAGGGAACCAAGACTCCTTGCAATAGGTTTTAAGACCTAAAACCAAAAGGATAAATCCCAAATTGACAAGCAACTATTCTAATCCGGCAACCTTAAATTGTCACAACAATGCAATAGCCTAAGTGATCAAATTAGGCTAGGGCCTAATGGGTTAGTCCAAAGTGTTGGAATTAATGGGAAGTGTGTACTGAGAGGGGAGGGGTGAATCAGTACCTCTAAAACTTTTGTATCCTTTAATCAATTAACCTTTGTGTAATCAATTGTTTATCCAACCATCTGATCTATACTATCTTGATGTAAGATATATCAATTCATTAAATTTAACATACATGTGAACATTCATAGAAACATTCATGAAATTGATTGACACATAACACAAGATATGATATCACAGAAAACTCCTGTTAGGAAGTAAAAACTGCGGTGGGGATGGCACCCACAAAATCTTCACTATTTGCAGATTGGAAGGGGTCGGTTAAGGCTTACAATTTGATCACTTCTGATGATCTACCATGTTAAGAGTATCTGTGGAGACCTGTTAAAGTCTACTCTGTTAAGAGCTTTTGCAACACTGTTGAGTGTGCACTCGGTTAAGAGATTTATAGTTGGATTGTTAAATCCACCTTCCTTGAAAGGATTTTTACACTTTGCTTCACTTATTAGAATGATAGAAAATTACAATTTGACCTGGTATATGCAATCTCCAATTACTAATTACAGATCCATTTAAGTTTACATATAAAGATATATCACCTAATGTGATTGAGTAATACCTGTGTTGCCCGATAGCCTCTTTTCTTGGTTCTGATAACCAAATTCACCTTTTGTTGTTTTGGTTCTTGAAACTTTCAATCTGATCCATAGATGTGCTCGTAGGCTTCATTCATCCTCTCTTCTATATTCACATATGTATAATGAATGATTGCATCATCTATTTATAAGATGGATTGACTTCATCAAGTTTCATGAAAAATAATGTTAACTCTAAGATTAGGTTTACAACTTTTTTTTACCTTGATCTCCTAGTCTATGTGCTTTAAATTAGTTAGACTGATTAAAGCACTTACATTCATGTTTCTTGTCCCTAAAGAAATGGTTTTAATAACAAATAAATATTTTATAGATAGATTAAGACTGTTTTATCTAACGTGGCAGTTAGATCCACTTTTTGCGGGCTTCAACTGACTTTTGGTTTCTGACGATCGATAATGCTTTGAAACCTAAGGTCAAAATACTAAGAGGGGGGAATCAAAATTCTACCAAATAATCCAATTTGTCAACCTCTTAAACTTAAAACTGATATCTATCACCATGTTTAGAAATTCTTTATACCGATTAGATTGTCTCCGTTGTCAAGACTTTGCTTAGGGTTGCATCTTTCGGGTTGCACTATATCCTGCACGTCGAGTTCCTCTGTCAGGTTCCTCTTTATCCTTTCCACTTTGCAATTTACAGTTACACACAAAATTGTGTCGTCAGTTCTCTTTGTACTTAGCCATTTTTGGTGATCTCTTGTATCTGCATTTTCGGTTTGCTCTTTGTTCTGTCTTTCGATGTATGCTTACCGAAAGTGTTGTTTGCATACTAATGGAGAATTAATGTCATCACAAAGCTAGGTACCTATCATAGTTATAGTCATTTGGGAAGATTCTATGGTCTTCAAATACTTCGATTCAATCAACACTTGGTCCCGAATTCACCTTTGGTCTGTTGTTGCATGCCTTTCTCCTTCTCGCTGGCTAAATACATACCAAATATTTAGCCTAGGGCATCAAAGTTCAAGCACCAAATCAAATCCCTCAACTCTGAGCCTTTGGAATACGTTAGTACCTTGCCTTAACTTACATTTCACCCAGTGGTATCGATTTCCCATGGTGAAATAGTAATTTAGGGCTACATCTTTCGACTAGACCCCAATTCTTTTGTTTTTCAGACCTGCCGACACAATTTTCCCTCTAACTCAAGAAAATGATAACCAAATCAGACAAAACCAAGTGCAACAGAAAGGAATATCATTAATGAATGTGACGGAATCACTGGATCAAAAGATGGAACCCGTACACAGCCACACAACTCATAAAAATACTCAGAAAATAGTGAAATTTCATTAAAACTTGCTCCAGACTATTTTTCCTGTCAATCCCCTGATTGGAAAGACTTCTTCCAACATAAAACCAACTCCCAAGCTGATCCAACTGATTCAAATTCAGTTAGGGTCATTGGGATCAGAGTTGCACAATCTAGCAACATTGTTAGTGAAATGTTGCATTGACAACATTTTCACAAGTTGCAACTTTTAACAAACTTATGGCAAGTCCTAATAAAACCAACAAGTTAGCATCCCACCAAGTCAAAAATTACTCTAAGAGCCTAGAAATGACCAAAATAAGGCACACAGGACCCTTGAAACACTTCTCCAACCAAAACACAAAAAAATGCATAAAACACTAAAAGACAGTCCAGTGAACTGAGGACTCATGGTTTATAAATAGACCAAGAGATCCTTGTCCACACAAGATGGACCATTACAACCAAGGAGGATGTTTAGACACATCCCTTATTTCATGGAAAAATATACCAAGAAAACTCAAGTCCTAGGTGCCCTGCACCATGTTCTCACACATTAAAAATGGGGAAAAAGGTTGTGGAAAGGAGTTGTCCTTGGTCAAACCCCTGTTTAGGAATCAACTATGAAAAATTATAGAAATTGCATAAAGGAAAGTAATGTAAAAGGAAAATTGTTGATTTACCTTATATGAAACCCTCATGAACAGATGTAGTAATCTCTCAAATCCGTGAAGATACTTGGATGTGCTTGGAATCCAAATAGTTGACCTTGGAATGAGATGTAGAATCAAGGATGCCTCATAAATGCATGGATCTATGATTTCCACTCCTAGATCTTGAATGTATATGTACTTTGTAACCACATGCAAAGAAGAAGAGAAAGAGAAGGATAGATGAATGAATCTCCTTGCTTGATTAATAATTCCTCTACTTGCCCATCATGGGAGAGAAACTTGCATCAATTTGAGAAGATTTCCTTTTTTTTAATGGATCTTGAAGAAATGGAGACTTGGAGATCTTGAATTGGATGCTTTCCTTAAAATCTTGAATCCAAATCCTCAATTTCTCTTACTTACTTGAAATATTGATCACTTGAATATGATATAGCTTGCACTTGAATATGTTATAAAAATGAGGAGACTGGAGGTCCTTTTATAGTAAATCCTTGAATTAGGGATTCAAATTTGATCAAGGCCAACCACAATTGAAAACCTCAGAAGAAGACCCTGACTTCGGGCTCCAGGAAAAATTTGGTCCAAAAAGCCCAAGGAGAAGTTGGCTAGTCAACTTGTCCCAGGAAAAATGGGCTTAAATTTCATGGGGATGTCGGGGAAGGTGAAAAGAAGCAGGAGAAGAAAATGAAAGTTTTTGTGATCAAGCATAGCAGACATTTGGACCTCAAAATCACCAAAATGGGGTCTAATAGGTCCTAAATAAATCCAATTATGAGTTCTAACATTTTAGGATGATACACTATATAAACCACTTTGTGACATAGAAAGGGATATTGGCCAAGATAATGACTCCATAGTAGAAAAATAAGAGTCATTCAATTATAATGCCTGACACATGTAATGAACAACAACTACAAAATAATTTGAAAATAACAATGATTATGGAATTGAAGAAGATGAATCTAAACAAAGAAATACCATAGAACATGAATGATAGATTATATCTAGACTTTATAATGGTCAAAATATATAAAGTTTAGAAATAGATATGTTGCCCATAGAAGAGACATTGATATAAATATAGACTGGTCTAATGAATATCAGGATGAAGAGTATACAATGAAAGTAATCAATTTTATAAGAAACATGAAGGATCATGGATGTCTCATATATGATGATATGTCATAATGCATCAACTACAAAACCCTCAATAATAAACAACAAAAGACACTTGACATAATTATGACACAGTACCATAGCAATCAAAGTAGATTGTCTTTGTTCATGATAATTAAAGGAACAACAAGAACAAGAAAGTCATATGTGATTGGTGTCATTAGTCAAGATCTTCAAAATGCTACAATGACAGGTCCTTCTCCACTTCTTTTACTTGAAACAATAGGAGTTGCAACCTTCAATATATGAGCTTTTACAATTTATTCAAAACTGAGAATCCCAATAAGATATTTTTCACATCTAGATGGAGCAAGACTTAGAAGTTTTCACGATGAAATGACACATGTGTCAAATACACTTTGTTTGATGAAATGAGATTCATTGGACAAAACATGTTGGAAAACATAGATTCTCAACTAAGGAAGGCATTCCCACAAAGTGCATACATAAGCTTTGCAGATATATTTTCATTTTTATTTGTGAGGGAAACTATTTTATGTCATTTTTAATATATTTTATATGTATTAATTTGAAATAATATTAGTATACAATTTCAAAATAACTTTTGTTGAATATATTTTAGGTACATTTATGATTTTGGTTGGAGATTTGGGTCAATTTCCTCCATTCAAGGATAGGCCAACATATGATAGCAACAAACATGGAAAGTTATTATAGGAGGAATTCAAAACTATGGTTACTTCAGATAAAATATTCAGACAAGATGGGGAAAACATCCAACAAAAAAGATTACGTCAACTTTTGACAAATCTTAGAGATGCAAACCCACAAATTGATGATTGGAAATTATTTATGATGAGAACCCATATCAATTTAAATGTTGCAATCAATGATGAATTTGACAATTCTATCCATTTGTTCTCCACAAGTGACAATATTTATAATCATAACAAGAGAATTTTATATTCATTAAAGCATCTCGTTATACCTAGTATTGCAACAAAAGAAGGAAGTGTTAATACAATAGAAGATTGTTCAAATGATGAACTAGATCTAGAGTTATTAATCAAGAAGAATTCAAGGGTGATGATGACTTAAAATCTTTGGGTACAAGCAGGTCTTGTAAATGGAGCATTGGGGTATATTCAAAAGATTGTCTACAAACTAGCATGTGCTCCACCTGAGCCATCAACCTATATGTCACAGTTGAATTTGACAATTACTCTAGAATATCATTTGAATATCATCATCCAAAAATAGTTCCAATAACACCAATACAAATGGGTAGAGCACTTCAATTACCATTAAGATTGGTTTGTTATAATTAATATAGCACACACAACTGAGACGGGGGTTAATCAATTGTGACCAAAATCTCAAGACCTTTACCCAGATTACCAACTTAATCTCATATCCAATAGATAAACATGAATGCGGGAACATAACATACTAAACAACACATAACACCAAGATTTTTTATGTGGAAACCCGGTTAAGGGAAAAACCATGGTGGGGATCAAACCCACAAGGTGAATGTACTCTCTCAAAAGCACTATACCTGTTAGGAGTATTAAAAATAGGAATGCACATGCATTCAGGCACACTGCCTAGAGATAACTCCTCAAATACAAAAAGGATCACAATCCCAAGGAAGGCTTCAATGCCTTACATCAATCTCTGATCTCAAATCATAAAGGACATATTGTCCAAACTCTCCAACTGACAAAACGTCATCTCTGATATGCCAATATAGTTCTAATGAAGCACATCAAATCTATGCCTCAATTTTAGATTTCATTAATACCTCATCTTTTCAGCATCTCATGCATGCTCTCACAGTCTTTCACTCTTTCACAATTACATATGATTACATCAATTTATCTCAACTAGGTTGGCCAGGGACCTAATTACAAAATATTAATTCAATATAGTTCAATACACAGTGTGATCCATTGAATGTTAGCCAAGACATAGAAATAATCAATAACAACATCCTCGAACACGCTCCAAATCCTTAAATCATGCCATGATCCATTGTAACATGTTACACCACCAAGTCGGCCAAGAAGAACAAGAAAATCAACACATTACATGAGAAATCATCAATTCCAATCATATATTCCAATGTGATCCAACAACAAGAATAGGACATGATCTAGAAACATCATCAAGTAACATGAAATACCATGACATCAACAAGAACAACTCTGTCTCATAATTCATACTCGTCTCTGCACTGTTCATCAGGAACACTAAACAACAACCACTATCATAAAATAAAAATATCTTTCCAACATCCAAATCACAAACCACTCGAGCTCAGGACACACATCCATGCCCTGAAATCACCACTGGGTTAGCAACAAACAATTTTGCATAACCGACCCAGTAATAGAAATATTGTCTCTGACATAACAACCCAAATAAAATTCTCTTATAAATCATTCACAGCTTACTCAAATCATCAATGAACCTCTTTCACTTGAACTAAATTAAGTACAGACATCCCCAAACACATTACTAGCTTCACAATATCTAATATTCAACATAGTAATCGTACCACATAAATCATCTCACTGAACAAACTGGGAACATTGTCTTCAACAGTAGGAATATGTTGACATCAATGACAAAATAGTAATGCCACCACATATATGCACAATCTGAATAATATCACAACAATCTTCCAACATGGATTGTGCATTAACAATTCATAAATCATAGGGACTAACTCTTTCAAAAGTTGCAGTCGATATAGTACCAAGAGAGATAACAAGATTGACATTTGTGCTAGTATCACATGTAAAGTCTCTAGAAGAAATCAAAATAATGTTACCATTTACATATGACCGTTATGAAAAAACAAAAAAACAAAAAATAATTTCCTAGGCGAAAGGCTGAAGAAAACAAACTCAAATGTTTAGAAGATAATTGATGTACTATATTTTTGTTCAAATTTTCTTCAATGACTATATTTAAGACTTGTAATATATTATTAGTAGATGTAATACATTATGTTTAAATTTACTTAAATGTTTATTTTCAATTTCTATTTTAAAATATTTTAATATATTATGTTCAAATTTAATTCAATGACTATTATGTGTTATAGAATCTATTATGTTCAAATTTACTTCAATGACTATTAAATATTTCAATTATTTGTTTCACATGCATAATTTTAATTACTAATTTTTTTTATGAATAAGGTGGCATTGCCACTTAATATATTATGTTAATAACAACTGGTTCAAAGAGCTCCCAGAGAAAAGAACCAAAAAGAAAAACTTCGATCCTTGCCCATAAATACAAAAGGGAGCCTTGCCCCAGAGATAGAATTTAGAAGAGAGAAAACCTAAAGAAGAAGCCAAAGCCCACCCGACTAGCCAAGCTAGTACACAAAATCACTTGATACTAATAACTACTCGAGAAAAAACTATGAGGCTTTAAGCCAATTACAATAAAAATAATAGAAGATGATGCTATAGTGTTCCAAAAAAGAGTTTAATGGTCATGTATCCAAAATAAACCAAGCTGGCCAAAATCGATAGAATTCAAAAAACTGTAACTAATTCTCCATTAGTGTCAGGGATGAGCCAGTCGAGCCCAAATCAAAGCCCAATCAGTCACCTCCATAGTAAAATTTAAATCAATGTCACGAGAAGGGCCAGAGACAGCCTACTCAGGTGGGTTAGTCACAATGGATGGGGTAGCATGATTCACATCATACTCAATAAGATCCAATAGAGCATACATCATAGATTGAATATCATTAACATAGTTCAAGCTCGCCTATTTACCATGGTGGTGTAATGCCGATTTCACATGCCTAAAATTATGGCGTTCAAGAGCCTTTTTTATGCTTACATACATAGAGAAAATTGCGTGATTATTAAGAAATGCATGATGGTGAAACAAGTTACCAACCAATGCTGCCCCGTTCCACAAATAATATTTCTGTAAGGCCATCGACAACTTTTTTGAGCCCAAAAACTCCACTTTAACATACTTGTTAGCAATAATTTCCAAATGAAACAGTGACTGCAGAAGATCAAAAGAATTCAAGAGAAAAATGGACAAGATTTGAGAAGGAAAGATCATACGCTTTCCCTATGGGAATAAGATGTCTTCACCCACAATTCTCTTGATATCCCTTTGAGTGTGAAGACGGTTGCAGATAAAGATAACTCCCAGAAGGTCATCATTGATGTGTCGGCCAAGAAATGGTTGCTCCCAGTCTTCCACCTCGAATAGAAATCTATGGTTTCGAGGATATTGTTCCATATGCAGGACATTACAAACAGAACATCCCTCCATCTTAGCCTCAATATTCAACATATGGGGTGAGTTTTGTGTCATAGAAAATGAAGCAGCCGAAAACCCAGTAAAGACAACCTTGAAATGCCTTGTTTGCAAAGAAAAAACTAAATGCAAGTATAATGATTCATTAGAGGGAATAAAAATCATACCGAATAGATGAAATTAATCCCATAGCCATGTCTATTTACTAAATAATATAGATCACACATGCCACAGTACTTATGCAAGACAACACAAGACCTGCTCAAACTCTACAAAATCCCAAAGATGCAGCCAAACCGTAACCCTTAATGATGACAAAAATAAAATTGTACATCAAACAACATTGTAATAACATCTGCCAAGTCCCAAGGAGAGTACATGTGGGAATCACAAAGGCAACCCGTGTAGGTATGTTATAACAAGAAAGGAAATGAAACCCAAAGGAAAGATTATCAAATTAAAACACACACACACAGATATTTATGCCAATACAAAACCATATAAAACATATTGCATACTGATATAAGGATATATTATTATACAACATGTGTATATACTTATGCATTCAAATAAATACAAAAATGTGTGAGGTTGTATAGAAGAAGAAAATACTAAATAACATACTCCTTATGAATAATCCCCAGGAGTAAAGGATACATAAATTCGAACAGAGGAGAAAGAATTAATCATCCTAGTTGCTAGGAGGGAATGACAACAGTCACATCAATCATAATTAGAAAACCAACTATGAAGAGAAGAGCACATGAAAGGACAAGTCCACCAACACATATAACCAAACCCAAAAAAGTCCATATCAAATGCCGACAAGGATGACCACACTGGCAGATAATGAAACCCTCTATTATAAAAAAAAATATAGGTAAAAGTATTATAAGCACAACGCATAGCAGAATATACCATGATGGAGAATTCACCAGAGGATTAGGAAATCAACAGGTAGCTCAACTCCAATATAAATAAACACGAATGCCAAAGCCTATGAATGTATATAAATATATTTGAAATATATCACAGACCAATTCCCCAAAATATGTACATACATATTCCAGCGCCCATCTAAATGTATAACGCCCACAAACATATATAAATACATTTGGAAAATAATATGGATATACATAAATATATGTACATACATAATTCAGTGCACACATACATGAATATTTATAATAGCGACGAGCATATTATGAAGAATTTTCCTCTTATATAATTGTTAGAAGCTTTGGGAAATTTATCAAGGAACAATCAAATACAGATGTGTCAAGTTCTACCTTATCACAACCCAAATTAGCTAGGCAATCAATGAATGCATTACCAATGAATGTGTTACCTTCTCTATAGACATGTGAGATAGTGAATTTTCGAAAAGAGTCAAGAAATTTCCAGACCCGTTCAAAAATATAATTCAAATGCCAATTGTCAACTTTCCTTAAAACACGGGTATTAATGATGATAGCAAAGTTTCCCTCAATGTGAAGGAAGAAGATCATTAGTTTTTTCGCCAAAACAATACCTTCCAGAAGAGCATGTGCTCCTGCCATGTTATTAGTTCCTAGAGGTATAGGAACAACCTTTAGGGATAAGACTTTTCCCAGGTGGTTTTACAAACATATCACAATTCCTAAATCACCTGGATTTCCTCTTAAAGAGCTATCAAAGTTCAATTTGATAAAAGAAGGGTCAAGAGGGTGCCACTTAATGGAAGTTCTATCAATAGGGGTTTTTCTAATTCTAGGGAAAACAGGTGAAAGAGGAATAGAAATGAACTTCCAATTTGAAATCACTATGCTATCCCAGGAAGTAAAAATAACATTTGGATTAAAATGATCTTGCACACAAGCATTGACTTTCTCATAAATGTGCTTTTCAATATTGATGAGAAGCAATGAAAGATTAGAGGAAGATTTCCTAAATATGCATTTATTATGCTCCCACCAAATTGACCAAATAACAAAGGAGGGAATAATTATTCATAAACATGCAAATAATGAATTAGGAAATAGAATTGGCCAAGATTGAAAAATATCCCATAGTGATAAGGGCAAAGGAAAGGAAATAGAGATCTTGTCCATAATAAAAGACCAACATTGAGATGCAAATTCAACTTGAATAAGAAGATGGTCCACAGATTCAGCTATCACACCACAGAGGACACAATTAAAAGATGGGGCAATTTGTAGACTAAAAAATCTATCACTAGTAAGAATTATTTTATGAAGAGCAAGTGAGGAAAAAACACTTGCTTTGGGATGGATTGAACTATTCCAACAAAAGACAAAAACACGTTGTGATATAGTTTGGTTCTCTATTTGTTGAATAGCCTTATAACCTTCCTTAATAGAATACTTCCCATTTTTAGAAGGACACCAAAGAAAAGTATCATGTCCTTTATTCAAATATACATTCCTACTCAAAAGAATGGAATTAAACTCCTGAGCTTGCACTAGTGATAGAGGAAGACATGACAGGTCTTTCCAAGTGACTTTATGGGAGAAAATGTCCACATGATCAATGTAATCTACCAACTTATCTCCCCAATGGTGAATGAAGATATCAATACCTCATGTCAAAGATGCCATAGTATTAAGAGGAGGGAAACCATTCCAAGAATCATTCCAGAAGAGCACATCTTCTCCGCAATGAACTTGCCAAGATAAAAAGAAAAAAAAAATTGAGACCACATCCCTAGAGGAAAGCATAAAATTCCACACTGGGATCCAGCGGGGGGATTAGAAATTGTAAAGATTCTATTTGGAATAGAAGAGTCTAAATACTTATCTTGCATGATCTGGCACCAAAGAGCATCAAGTGTGGAGTACATATTCCAAACAAGCTTACCTCCAAAGGCTTCATTTCTAGTAGCAATATTGTGCAAAACAACACCATCAGTATATTTATTAAGGGTTAGTTTTTGTAGTGAGACAAGAGGTAGTTTCTTCTCAATGTTAGCCTTCCAAAGAAAAGAATGAATAATTTTGTCAATTTGGGCAATAAACGATTTGGGAGGATGAAGAACCGAGATATAATAATTGGGAATAGAAGCAAGCACAATTTTAATAAGAAGTATTCTACCAGATAATGATAACCATCTAGCCTTCCAGGCTCAAATTCTACTTTTTAACCTATAAATGACATTCTCCCAATATGAGGGTGTGACTTGACCAATGAAAAAAGGAATCCCTAGGTAAGTAGAAGGGAGGTTGTCCAAAGAGAAACCAAAAGTGCTCACAATTTTTCGTTGGATAATCTCAGGAGTATGAAACATGTAAATTTTTAATTTTTAAGGATTAATTACTAAATGTTATAATTTTCTAATTTTACTTTTTCACATGTTTAAATCTCATAACTCATAAATACTAATGTTAATTTTATTATTATTTTATACTTGGAAAATAATTGAAACTATGGATCTTTTAGAAAATAAATCAGAAATTGTTGTTGCAAGCCCAAATGCCTATGTCAACTGAAATATATTTTTTAAACACATATTGACAAATGTCCAAGATCTATTTTCGAGCGTTGCAACAAAATCCTTCAAGATATTGAAAACATAACCTTATCCATTGATTATGTTAAAGAGATTGAAATATTGAAAATGAAAGATGTCACAAAGAAGGTTAAGGAGACATATACAAAAGTAGTTGCATTTCCATATTTTATGGAAGAAATATATCATGATCACCGTGAAAATAAAGGTCGTAATACCATTCTCATCGGTGAAGAATTTGAAATGTATTTACACTATTACAATGAAGTGTTATTTATATAGTTTTCATGTTGTTGTTTTAGAACTTTTTAATATGTCTTATATGTACCATTTATAGACTTTTATGTTTTGATATAGTTTAGGTGGCTTCATCTCCAGGCCTTTGTTATGGTATTTGATTAAAATTGTAATGGGTTGGGGCCCTTCCCCATGTGATTGAATCAAAAACATATATTTTGTTAATATGAATTATCATATATGCAGTTTTCTAAATGTGGAGTTAAATATATTTTTTAAGTGGATGTGTTGCATTAAATATATTTTTGAAGTGGGCTTGTGGAAAATATATAAAAACATTATATTGAGATGACAAATAGATATTTTAAATGTTTTCAAATTTTCTACACATTTCTATCGACCACTTAATTCAATTTTCATTTGATTCACAAATTGATGTTGTAATAATCCCAATGTTCACAAATGTAATAGTGCAAACAAATAAGACTACTATTTCTAATATTTTTTTTTTTGTGTATATATATATATATATATATATA
>MU227770.1:618906-632518 GCA_018584345.1 Thuja plicata
ATTAATTTGTTTTATTTATTTGATTTAAACCGATGTCAATCGGTATGGTATATAATATTATTTATTTCATCAACTATAATAAGCATATATGTATATTGATATATATATATAATAATATCATTATTATATATATATATATATATATATATATTAATATGCATATATAATATAGAATAATATTATTTCATAATGATGTTTATTTAATTCAATGTTAAGATCATTTTATCTGATCGAAGCTATAAACATAAACAAAATTAAATTAAAAGAGGGGGAAATAAAGAGACAAAGAAAAGGAAGATCAAGAGACAAGCAAAGGGAAAGCCAAAAGTCATTGTAATAGATTATAAAAGAACAATGAGATGTTTATTTTGAATATGCTTGATTTCATTTTTCTTTAGAAGCTTGAGAACACCTAGCTTTCAATTTTGAAACTTGAGGATGAAAACCATGAGGATTCATTGGGAATTGGATGGAAACTAAGTTCTAGTTGGAAGTATCATCCAGGTATCTCACATTGCAATTACAAAGTGATTCAAATTTGGAAAGTCTCCAATGGAAATGAATTTCAGATGGAAAGATGAGATAGGAATATCAGAGTTGAAATGACGGGGCTTCATGACTTCTTCCAATAACAATTGCAAGTGGGGGAAAACCTATTCCAAGCCATCTTCGAAGGATGACTCAATATTTGAGACTTCTGCAATTTGAGAAGGGATGCCTAGAGATAAGAATGGGGTATTCAAATAGTTTCTATATAATTCATAATGGATTGATTGTTTTAGATTCTTTAATAAGTGATATTTATTCTTTTGAGTTGGAGTAGTGAAAATTGTTTATATTTAGGAATTATGGCAGTTTCTTAACACAAGATTGTGGCAAATGATAGATTAAAGAGAATTCTCAATAGTCATTGATACTTTGGCTTATTGTGCACGGTTTCATATCTAGGCATGAAGTTAAATTGGCACCATATATGGTCTAGGCATTCTTTGCTTATTCCATTTTTTGGAGCCACAGAGTGTTTTGGATTTGGAGATCATTATGATTGTGGACAAAGATCATTCACAAGACAACAATATTTTTGAGCCATGGAACTAGCGTAGGGAAGCAACCAACAAGCTACAACAATGAAGATAAACCTAAAGCATTGTTTCAAGTCATTCAAAGTTTATATCTTCAACAGGTGATTTGGATATTGAGTAGTTGTTTTAGAATTGGCATCTCCATTTTATGCAAGCTTTGCTACTCTTAAATTGGGTCATAAATTTTTTAATTATTCCAATATACAATTTTAAATCTAAATATTTTATGGCTAATGACGTCTTTGAATCAAGTATGCAGTCCTATGCTTAAGTTGGGTAGGAACATTAATTGAAATACTTATACTCATATCAGATACTATAGACTCAACATATTTGGAAGTTTCTAATCTGCCAATGTAGAAGGTTAGTCTATATTTCTTTATCGGTTCAATATTTTTTGTTCTTCTAAGTTTTTCCAGTAGCATGTATCAAAAACATTTCAAATCTTTACAGAATGAAATAATTTGAGTCAGATTGTTGTTCGATTTAAAGAGCTTATAGTGGATATAAGTTTTTTCAATATTCTTATTTGCAAAGCAAATTATATATTTCTCTAATTTTATCTTTGCAATTCTGAACTGAGAATTAAAAATTTGCAAGCAAACTATTTGATAAAATTACAAGGGTGGAAGGCTACAAAATTTATGATAAAATCCATAGAGGATCTGCCAAAAATTTGAAAGGTTTGGTCTAGTAATGAAGGATGTGATTTGACTCGGGAAGTTGGTGAAAGTTGAAGTGATATGACTTTGAGAGTTGGTAAGGTCAGAGTATCTTCATGGAGAAAGATAAGATACTCTCAATTTTCTTGTGGAGTCTTTGGGTTACTATGATGATGCTCTTTTTCTTATACCTAGGATTTTTGTCCTTCTTCTTTAGTTGGATTTTATATTCAATATTGATGTAATTCTATTATGAGTATTATGTGAATGTTGTCCCGTGTAATTATAAGTTGTAGTATTGTTATATATAGTAGTATTTTTTTGCGAGTGCTATTATAATCCTTATTTTGTGTGAGTGTATTTGAATACCTTTGTGTTTTTTTTTCGATATGAGTTGATATATCTAAAGGCTACTACATGGTTGGGTGAAATTATAACATTATTTGGGATGTAAAGATATCCAAAACCTTGCTTGTGTTGGGAGCTTGGTTGTCTTGAGATTTTGATTATCTTTTTATTTTTATTTTTAGTTCATCGTAGATATGTTGATATTATTAGTTAAAAGAGTGAATATTGTCATCCTTTTATTTTATTGAAGTCTATGTACTTCTAGTGGTTGTCACATGGCTTGGTCATTTCCCACTACCTCACAAATATATCATCAAGACCATTTATTAAAAAGTGAGAAAGTTATGCCTTGTCTTGTGGAAAAGGGGAGCTTGCTAGTTTTTGTTTTAAAATATTTTTCATTTCTATTTTATATTTCATAAATAAAACCACAGTGTTGGTAAGAATTAGTTCCCAAAACATGAGTTGCTTCATCATTATTTGTTTCAAGTTATAGTCAAGAAAATCCAAATATAGGAATAGTGTGTTTTGTCATTGAGTTCTAAAACCCAGACAAACATCAAATTAAATTTTGGGATTCCCTTGCACTCAACAAAGGTGTTAATAATAATTAAAATTCAAATTTCAACTATGTCAAAATATAGATTTTATTGCTTGATTGTAGGTTGTAGACATGCAATCTACAATTGACCTTCAATGTCTAACACTCTATTGAGCCAATGTTTCAATGAAGACTTACTAGTTGTATTTGTTGGTAAGTGATCTATTTTGAATGGTGAGATTCACTTTTGGTTGTCATTTATGGCAACACATCTGGGTTACAGATCGATTCCTATGAAGTTGAGTTTTGATGACTCTGAAATCGATGAAGTATAGAAGCAGAGTTATAGAGATATTTTGGGTATCAAAGATCGAGATCGATGAATTAGGGAAAGCGAGATTAAAGGAAGATAGTATGAGGTATATGTGGCCTCCACCTAAGATTGATTTTGTTTTTTTAAAGTTTACAACAAGTTAGAGAGAATTGAAGACAGACAGACAGACAACAGAACAATGATATAGAGTAGTTGGACAGAAGCGATGATTCAAAGAGTATGACATGGACTCTAGGAAATCGGAGTTGGATTATGGTTGTTGATAACCTACACTTTGATTATGTAAGAGTTCCAACTTTGCATTTGATATTTGTTTTATTAAATTTATTTTGTATTGAGAGTCGACTATGTAATCTTTGGTTAAGAGAGCCGACTTGGTTAAGAGATAAGATATATATATATATGGAGAAATTTTGTTAAGAGAATAAATAAGTGGATGCGAGATAATTGGATGGATGATATGTGAATTGTAGAGCAGAGGATGACAAAGATCATTGATGAGCTATGATAGGAACTATCTAAGCATTAGAGATGCTTTTTTTTTCATTACTGAGAACATTTTGTAACAAAATTACTTTGTAAGAGTTGTAAGCTTAGTTAGCCGCTAATAGGGTGTTGTATACCTTTAACAGGGTTGTAATTCCTTTAAAAAGGAAATGTACTATGTCATATTTAGCTCCTAACAGGGCTAGGTCTCCTAATAGGGACACTATACTTTAGTTCATGCTTGTGGGTACCATCCTCACCAGGGTTTTCCCTTGGCCAGGGTTTCCTCAACAACAAAATTATGGTGTTATGAGTACTGTGTTATTTTCTTATGTACTTTTCATTTCTGCAAGTAAATGGGTAATGTTTAATTGGGAAATTTTTTAATAAGTGTTGTAATATTGATTCACCCCCCTCTCAGTATTACCTCATCCTAACAATTGGTATCAGAGATTTTGGCCCTTGGAGAGAAAGTCTAACAACTTAAGGGAGATCAGAATGGATTTGGATAGTTTACAAGAAAACTTTGATGTTGCACTTGAAGATCTTGACAAAGCAAAAGTAGAGAATGGAGAATTGAGATTCAACATGTGAAGAGCTGAGAAATTTATAAAGAAACTCAGAGAACAGCTTGAACTTTCCAGAAGTCAAAGACAGGATCTTGTGGTTCAAATAAAAGAAGATTCAGACAGAGACAATTCAAATCAGATGAAGCAACTTGAAGAAGAAAATGAAACTCTGAAACTTGAGAATGAAGCTATGACTAAAGAGATACAGTTACAAAAGGATGATAAGAAGAAGACTGAAGAATCCTTGAATAGTGCATTATAACAAATGAAGAATGAGACTGACAACTACAAGAACAAGTATCTAGAACTGGAGAAATACAATCAGATTATAAAAGGTGAACTTGTTGAGGCAAAGAAACACATTGATAAACTTCACACCGGCAGTGATTTGATCGATGAACAAAGAGACAAACAGAAACCTAAAGGTGATATGACTGGTATTGGCTTCAATGAAGTTGAATGCTCAAAGAATCGGGAAGAGAAATTGATGCAAAGATTGATGCTGAAAAACCTACCATTGAAGAACATAGAGAGCAAATAAGACCTTTCAAAGGTAGATGCTTTGGATGTAACAAGTTTGGACACAAGAAAAGAGACTGCATAGGTAATGCCCCTTTTAAGACCTTTTATGGCTATTGTTTTAATTGTAATGGATATGGGCAAAAGAAAGCAAAATGCAGGAAACCTAATCAATCTGGATATAGACAAGACAATGGAAGAGAACCTATAGTGAAACCTACATGCTACAAATGCAATAACATTGGACACATTGTGAAGTACTGTAAGCTGCAAGTAAATCAGGAAAGAACACCTCCTATATGTTACAAATGCAATAATCCAGGTCATATAGCAAAGTTTTGCAGGTATAATGGAGCAAACAACAGAAGAATACCACCTCCTATAAATACACAGAAGAATGGAAATGATATTGGTAAGAGTGTTGTAGATTTGAAGAATGATTTTGACAATTTTTTTAAGAAAGCAAAATATAACAACAGTGGTAACATATGGAAGATCAAAGAAACAAGTGAGACATTGGTTCAGGGAGAGACATTAGATGCTACTGGATCTTCGCCTGATAGTAGTAAAGTAGAATCGACCTAATTGGCCAATCATGGCCTTAATGGGAGCATTGGATAAAGACATCAGAATATATCCCGCCCTAAAACTTGTGGATTGAGCTCATGCGAGCTTAGGTATGAACATGGCTAACATCTTGGAGTATACAGTTAAGAGCGCAACATCAGCTGACGCATATATTTTGATCACAAGATCTACAGTCGACTAGATAGTATTGAGTAAAGTGAACTTTTATAACTCAACATTGTATAAAGGACCATACGAAGACCTATTTCCTTACCATTTGATGAAGAGCGACCTAAGGAGATCAGAGAGCAGAGAGATTCAGACTATCCTACATTTTCCTTGAGTGATCGATTAAAGCGAAAAATTTAGAATTCAGCGTGAAAGAGGTATTTACATAATCTTGCACCTGTTATTTATGATGTTGAAGATCAACCTAGGTATAAATTTAAGAAACACACGTTCAAGTCTTATGAGGAAGATCCCAAAGGAGCATTTTCCTGAACACCCTATAGAGTTTTACACATAGAAGATATTAGGGCTTACATTCATTGTAAGTATGATATACTTGGAATTACTGAGATATCTACCTTGATGGAGCATATGACTGATAAAGGAATTATGAAAGATGAGTACAAACACATTGATTAGTTGAGTATTATAACAATTTTGGATTTGTGTGAATTCGACGAAGAAGAATGGTTCAAGATATTATTGAGAAGAGTACGTGATCAATTCATTTGGATAGGTGAGCAGCCCGTGAGGATTTGCAGTGATTTAATTCATGAGATTACTGGATTGGACAATACTAGAATTGTTCCTGTTGCAGAAAAGCATGTAAAGAAACAAGTCAAAACCCTAACACACTCTAAATGGGACAAGCGAGTAATGACTGTGAATGACATCTTTTAGCAAGATGTGAGACTTATTGCTATGATACTTGGATATAAATTCTACTACAGCAGTAGACCTAACTTGGTATCTGTAGGAGTTATCATGATGGCATGGATAATGGTGAAAGAAAATGTAAAATATAACCTATGCGAAGTATTGGTACAACAATTTCTTGAAAATGTGAAATTGGTAAAGAAAGACATAATGAAGACCTTCAGATTTGGGTCACTATTGGTACATATGTTTGTTCACATTGAACACAAATTTCCAGGTATGCACCCTAGTGGTTGGAAATCAGGGATACCTACTGGTATTGAGATCACACAGAGTTATAGAAGACAGAATAGAACATGGGTTGATGGTGAATTATTTGGAATGATCAAAATCCTTCAAAGATAGATGAAAAATAGATACAGAATATATGATGACATAGTTGAGAAGTAAAAAGATACAATCTATTTTATGGTTGAAACTGATTGTGTATGCTTTGAGTCAGTCACACCAAGGAAGAAATGGTGTTATCCTATGGGATATGAGGTAAGTTCAGAGGTACTTACTATGCAAGTTAAACATGTTCTTGCATATGAGATTGACACATCAGAAGAGAGATGGGGAACCTATGAAGAGAAATCAACTAAGGTAAGAGAGGAACAGACTAGAGTTCTGAGGAAAAGGAAAATTGATAACCTTGTGCATGAATGTGGTGTAAAGGCATGACTAATAGAGGAAGAATTGAAAGAAGTGAAAAGGAAAATGGGTGAGAAATATTCTAGATTGGCAAGTGCTAGTATTGCAACCCTTCCCACTCCTGAAGTAGTAATGGTAGACAACCCACCTCCTCCATCACAATAAACATCGCAAGCTGAGAAGATTACTCCTAGAGTAAACACTAAATCTAGCAGGCAGACATCAACTATGGAACCAAGCATTGTAAGAGAAGGGAAGAATACTGAAATTGAGAAACACTTATGGAAGCCAGACATGAGTATGATAGAGAAGAGAGCTATAGAGCAAGGGAAGCTAGTTTCAATAAACAAATACTATGACAGGTATGGGGAAATAGACAAACTAAAGATTGAAGATATCGTGGTTAATCACTTACTTGTTTTCAAGAAGACACTATTGGAAATTGAAGGAAGTGTACCTGAAGATCTATATGGGAGATTGGAAACAAGGAAACAGTTAGCACAGATTGAAGATGAAACAATCAAAAATTAGGAAATTGACAACATGCTACTTGTGATATCTTTACAAGAAAGGGACATAATACATAAATAATTGAAACCTTTGCTGAGAACCAAAATTAGACTACTGAAAATCATGGCAAGAAGATATGATGAAATCACTAAGGAGACTCAGAAAGCACTGGAGAAAATATTGATGAATCCTACTCCTGAGGAGACTCCACTTCCTAAAACCACTTTGCCTACAAACTTAGGAATGGGAGAGAGTTCGAAGCCAGCTGAGGCAAGTATTGAGAAGAGTGAAGTTAACACGCAACCATATTTCTATGTTTGTGGTGTACCTATAATACTTGATAGATCTAATGATGAGAAGGAACCATTTGCAGAAAGTATGGACAACACAATTGTTGAGGAAACAGAGCAAAAAGAGGAAGAAGAGCAAAAGAAAGAATAGAGTGAAACAATGCAGGATGAAGGATAGAAAGAACAAGAAAAAGATGAGACTAAAACTGAAGTAATCACATCTTCTATTTCATTGTTGGCAAGAAAATAAAATACAACAAATGTTGATGCTAATTGCATGGATGAAGATGAGCTAGTGAAATTGAATTTTACTGCACTCACTAAAGCCAAGGAGAGATCAGAACAAAAAGGAGACAAAAAGGCTAAAGTAATAACCAAAGCAATTGATACTGTGAACAAATTTCTTCCAGTACCTACTGTTTTCCAGCACAGAGATGATATTGAAAACCTAAAGATAACCCTTGATGAATTTGATAGTTATTATGAGAGTTTGGTAAAGATTGCAGAGGAGAAGACATAGAATAACTACTCTGAGAAGAAGTTATAGGAAGTTTGCAAGTCCATCTCATGGGACTTGAGCATTTTGAAATCCACTACTACAAGTGCTAAGAGTTGCATTGGACATGGAAGGAAATTATTCAGTTACTGAATGAATCCTATCAGGCATGTTCAGAACATTGAAGACATCATTGCCAAGGAAAGGGCAACTTTGAACAGTATGATGGACAGTTGTGATACCTATTCACAATTTGTAAATGATTTAGACAAGGAAGTAACAAGAATTTTGGCAAAATTAGATGTATTGGATAATGAGAAAGGGAGATTGCTGACTAGATTCAATTTGTTGAAGAGTTTAATCACTCCTAAGCTATCCTTGATTGAAGCACACTTATCAGAAATGGAGAAGACAAGATATTCATTGGTTAACTCTATGCCTATAAATTTTAAAGAAGCAAAGACTGCATCTTTTTCATTGAATGGACTAATTCATGTTAGTCAGCTATTATTGAAGTCATGGGATAAAGAAGTGAAGATCTTTGAAGATTCCTTTCAAGATGTTCTGAAACTGGTGAGCAAGCACTGATTTTATTACTTTGTAAGCACTTTTATCATTTTTGTCGAAGGGGGAGAAGAGAAGAAAAATGAATAAGGAGAAGGAGAAAATATATAAGAGAAGAAAAGAGAAGAACAAAATAGTGAAAGAGAGACAGTTTGTTGGAACACTTAGTCATTTTTTTTGTTAAGTGTTGCCATCAATGACAAAGGGAGAGATTGTTGGAAAGTGATCTATTTTGCATGGTTAGATTCACTTTTGGTTTTCATTTATGGCAACACATCTGGGTTATAGATCGATTCCTATGAAGTTGAGTTTTGATGACTCTGAAATCAACTAAGTATAGAAGTAGAGTTATAGAGGTATTTTGGGTATCGAAGATCGAGATCGATGAATTAGGGAAAGTGAGCTTAAAGGAAGATAGTATGAGGTATATGTGACCTCCACCTAAGATCTTTTTTGTTTTTGTTAAGTTTACAAAAAGTTAGAGAGAATTGAAGACATACAGATAGTCGCAGAACAGTGATACAGAGCAGTTGGACAGAAGCGATGATTCAAAGAGTATGACATGGACTCCAAGTAATCAGAGTTGGATTATGGTTGTTGATAACCTACACTTTGATTATGTAAGAGTATCTACTTTGCATTTGATATTTTTTTTATTAAATGTATTTTGTATTGAGAGCTGACTATGTAATATTTGGTTAAGAGAGCTGACTTGGTTAAGAGATAAGATATATATATGGAGAAATTTTGTTGAGTGAATACATAAGTGGATGTGAGATGATTGGATGGATGATATGTGAATTACAGAGTAGAGGATGACAAAGATCATTGATGAGCTATGACAAGAACTATCTAAGCATTAGAGATGCTTGTTTTGTTCATTACTAAGAGCATTTTGTAACATAATTACTTTGTAAGAGTTGTAAGCTCATTTGGCACCTAACAGGGTGTTGTATACCTTTAACAGGGTTGTAATTCATTTAACAAGGAAATGCACTATGTAATATTCAGCTCCTAACAGGGCTAGGTCTCCTAACAGGGACACTATACTTTAGTGCATGCTTGTGGGTACCATCCACACTGGGGTTTTCCCTTGGCCAGGGTTTCCTCAACAAAAAAATTATGGTGTTATGAGTACTGTGTTATTTTCTTATGTGCTTTTCATTTCTGCAAGTATATGGTTAATATTTAATTGGTTGAAAAGTTTTAATAAGTGTTGTAATACTAATTCACCCCCCTCTCAGTATTACCTAATCCTAACAGTATTGTGCAAATTGCAACTTGAAAATGGAGTTTGAGTAGTTTGCATGAATTGTAATGTGCATTTCAAGTCCAATGTATAACCCTTAGGAAATTTTCCCTAATTGATGATTTTACCCTTTCCAAATATTATTTCTTCATAAAAGCTGGAGGATGATTTATTAGAGATGTTATGAAGGTAAATAATTGGTTTTGGTTATCTTACCTCTCTCTCATGCTTCATTTTTTGTGCTAACCTCAGTTTCTTATCCTAAGATGGAGTTAACTCTTACACTTGTGTTATTATAATCATGATTTTGGTGTGCATGCAAAGTGTGTCATTATGGATTGTAAGAGACACCTTTGGCATGTTAGTTTGTTATGTGGTTATATTATACTACTCCCGTCATGTGAAAATTTGTTCAATTGTCTTTTTTCATTAATGTCATGAGTGAAAGCTTGGGACATTACTAGTAAAGTCATCCATTATATTTATTAAAAAGATATTAATCATTTATTTCTCCTTGTCCTTAATTATTTTATCAAGAATTGTCATTTTTCTTTGATATTTATACCATTGCAAGGTATCATAGTTTCTCCCTTCTCAATACCTTTGGTATAAAAATTTCTTCATGCTCGATATTTTTGGTATTGATGTTGTGTCCTCAATATTTTTGGTATTGACGTTGTCTCCTCCATGATACCTTTCATATTGTTGTTTCCTCCTCCTTGATACCTTTGGTATCAATATTTCCTACTCCCCAACACCTTTAGTATCAAAACCTCCTCCTCCAATATACCTTTGCAGGGTATTAGAGTTTCTTCCCTGATGCCTTTGATATCGGAGTTGTCACTTCCTCAATAAATTTGATGCGGGAGTTGTTTGCTCCCCAATACATTTGGTATAAAAGTTGTCTCATCTTAAGTACCTTTGTAAGGCATCAAAGTTACCTCATCCTTGATCCCTTTATAAAGTATAAGAGATCCTTCATCCCAGATAACTTTCCAAGGTATCGAAACTCCTCCTTTTCCCAATGCTCCTAACATAGTACTATACTTCTTCCATATGTGATTAAGCTTCTTCCATATTCAATATCTTGACATGATATTTTTCACATATCTCAGTCACCTAGGTCTCTTCCTCTTACATATAAAATTTAATACAAGATTAATTTATTAAATATTCTTAACCACATAAAAATAATTATTCTTTTTATTCTCTATGGCCCATTTCAAAACTATTTTTTTTCTCAACCACTTAACCAACTTGATCTCCATTGTTGATAAGCGTTAGCCATTGATCTCTTCACTTAGAAGTTTATAAATTCAGCCTTCCTTAATCCATTTGATAACATAATAAGAATACATTGTTATACTATAGAATTAACTACATATCTATATTCTATAAGTTTGAATCATATCTACCTTTGGGGTGTGTTAGCACTGCATTGTTTTCTTTGAAAATTTCTTGGCCTTTGCTTTTCCCGTGCTTTCTTGGTTTAAATCCTGTGCTTTGCCGCGCAAAATAAGTCAAAACCCCTTTTGAAGTCATGTTTTAGTTTGGTCGCTTTGTCGCGTCGGTCTTTTTAAAAGTGTCTCTAAGTTGTGTGAGTGGGCGACGAGCCGTCAGTGAAAGAGAATCACGCAATCACGATCAGCTTATGTCAAGTTTTGATTTGTGTGCGAGTGAGCGGGTTCAATGTTTTAAAAATGTAAATCGCGCAGTCGTGATGTCTTATGAAAGTCGAGTTATAGGTTAGTGATTGAGCGGGCTAAAAATGGTTAAACTTATCGCTCACTCGCTAAGAGTTAACTGAATGAAATTTTGAAACAGCGAGTCAGCGACGGGTTAAAAGTATGTATGTCGTGCAGTCGTTGTAAAGTTATGCTATCTATATCATGCTTCGCGACCGAGCGAGTCTTGTTAAAAAATGAAACAGTCGCATATCCGCATCAAGTTTTATGTCAATGTCACAAGTCAGCGACTGCGCGATGAGGTCATGTTCTAGAGGTCGCCCACTCGCTTAGGTTCTAACTCACTTGTATTTTGCAGTGCGAGTGTGCGACGAAGGTGTGAAGTACTAATATGAAGATTCATCGCTCAGTCACACAAGCATTTTTCAAAATTCTTAAAAGTCTGCGACTCAGTGACTGAACAACCATTCATCGCCTCACTCACTCGCTGATGCTTTGAGGCGATCAGAAGTAAACCCGCGGGTGTGTGATGAGTTAAAAGAGGAAAGACATCGCTCACTCGCCAATCAACAAAGATGAAAGGAAAAGAGCTCACGAGTAGGCGACTAAAGAAAGAAGGTGCACAGTCGCGCACTCGTAGTCAGTGATAAAGTAAAGTTTTCAAGCTCGCGAGTTTGTGACTGAGCAAGGAACATATGTCATCGCCCACTCGTGTAGAAGGTGAAAGCTGGAGTATTAAGTGGCACACGTGAGCGACCAGACAGAGTATGTGGTAAAGAAATGAATGTCGCTCGCCCGCTCAGACCCAAAAGTTACAGTTTAAACAGCCAGCGAGTGTGTGATTATGGAATAGCTGAAAGATAAGATGCATAGTCGCTCAGTCGCCAAGACTCAGGTGACATGAAATGTTTTCTAGCGAGGGTGCGACAGGTTAAAGGTGAAGGAAACATTGCTCACTCGCATGAACCCAAAAGCAAAGTATAGAAAGATAGTGAGTATGCGACAGACATAAGATGAAGTTCAAGAACTAGGTCATCGCTCACTCGCAGAAGGTGAAAAGTAGAGTGAGGATGGATGGCGAGTATGTGACCGGTTGAATAACATGGGTGCGTCGCTCACTCGCAAAGACATTTCCAAAAGTGAATAAAGTGCAGTATGTTGGCTAGTTTCAGGCTGACAAGTGCCAGATGGAAAAAAGCGTACACTCTCTTCCAGCTAGGATCAAATAGTGCAAGTTGATGGCAGCATTAATGACAGAATGAAATCTTCATGAAAGTTCATGTGCAGGAATTTGGCTTTCAAGTTGACAAGACACAGTTCTTAATGGCTATAAGTGTAAATGATTGAGTCTGATTTTGTACTGCTCTCATTTCTGCATTCTGAGTTTTTCTGCGAAGAGTAAGAAGCTTATTGGTTTGGAGTTTTGTGTTTGAGACAATAAAATTCAGAGAAGAAGGATGAGTCAAGCTATTGTTCCTACTACCTCACAAGGGTCTGGAAAGAAGAAGGAAGTCGCACCAAAGAAATATACAGAGGAATTTGTCGAGTTGCTGCCTGGGACTATGAATACAAACAACACAGATTAGGAAGAATGGAGCGACAAATGGTCTCAATGCAGAAATCCGGTAACCCCAGACTACTCTGGTAGTACTTTATTTCATTATTTTTGGAATAATAGGGTCAAGCTAGTCCCAATTTGCAATCCATGGGATTTGAATATGGCCAATTTAATTGTGCCTGACGTCTATGTTGACATTGGTCTCATTAAGGAGTTAGCGAAAAACTACTGCCCAGTAGCTAGGGTAATTAGAAAAAAGAATAAAGAAACCCTAGTCTCCATAGATAGAAGATCAGTAGCTGAGGTGTTTGGAATTACCGGTGCATTATGCACTGATATTGACTTAAAGAAAATTAAAGCTGATTATGTCAAGAGAGAGCACTTGATAAAAAAGTATGAAATGCCTAAGTTTATGCCCAGAGTAGATAGGCACCTGGTGAAGATTCTAGACAATTTCAAGCCACCTTTTGACCTATCTTTGTTTCATCATTATGTAAAATGCACTGTATATGGTGTGAGTAGGGTCCTAGGCCTTGATGGAGATTCTACAGTATCTCAGGAGATACTCATGATA
>MU227770.1:636321-649685 GCA_018584345.1 Thuja plicata
AACAAACTAGAATAATTCAGTGATTTCATTATTCTAAGTTTTAAAGGGTATTCCCGCCCGAGTTAGTGGAGCTCAAAGTGTAGGAGGTTTCAAAACCTTGTTTCTGTTGTTCTACTCTATGCTTGGTAAGTGTCAGGGACAAATAGAGTGAACCCTCTGAGGAATATTTTCATGACAGCAAGAAAAGGAAACAACAAGGTGGAAGGTGCAACAAGAATTATTGGGTAAAATGTGTTTGTTTTCTTTCTGTTTCAATTTCTTGCATTATATTTCAACAAAAATTATTGGGTAAAATGTGATAGTTAAGAATGAAATTGATCTTGATACAAGGTTTTAATCTCTATTTTTTATTTCAATTTTTTTTGTTCATAGGCTCCTCATGACAATGGAAAATTCTCTTGACTTAAAATTACTACGTCTTTGTCTATATCTTTCCAAAATCGAACGCAATAGGTGTTAGAGTAATAAGGTATTTTGCTTATTAATTAAATCATGTTGATTTAATAATTAAGCCACTTATTATCTCTTTAGTGCTTAAGCTAAACTTAGGCATAATAATAATTAATTTATTATTAATTATTATTTGTGCAACCCAGGGTTTCTCCTTTTTAGGGTTTTGATCTCCTTTATAAGGATTGATCCCATTGTAATAATGGATTTTGATATCATGATTAATTCTGATAAATTAATTCATTCAAATTCCTTCTCTACAATTGTCTCCATTTTTATTGCACTCACTTTCTTTCTATTTTTTCTCTTGTACGTTGTAGGTACTTGCATGCAGGTGATTTTTGGGCTTGTCAAAATTCACCTTTTGTGAATTCTAACATGGTATCAGAGCTCAAGACTTGAGGCACCATGTTCGTCAATTTTTGAGATTTCCTTAAAGAGAGCTTTTTTATGCATTGTGGGTCAATTTGGATCTTATATTCAATTCCATAAGGTTCGAGAAAGTCAGGATCACTTTTTGTTTCACTAAAAACAGACATACAAGGAAAATTCCACAAGGATTTCAAGTTCTTTGCTTTTTTTGATCCAAGGGTACCTCTGTCATTCAGAGCACTTTGAGTCCAAACAGACCTCACCATCAGCTTCAGAAGGTTGTTTCCATGAATTTGGATATAAAATTTGACCAATTTTGGTCACCAGAACATCTGGGACAAAAATGTTTCCTCCAGGCCATACAAGTACAAACACAATTTTTGAGGCAAAAAAAATTAAAAAATCAGAAACAAAAAAACTTTATTAAAGTTTTTTTTTGCTCATATGTTTTTCAAAAAAAAAAACTTTTCATAAACTTTTTTGAAAATCTTTTTAATAAGTTTTTTTAATAAAACTTTTAAAATTTGCACTTTTTCAAAAAAAGTACACTGCAAGTGTGCTGACGGCACTCAAATCATTATCTAGTAGTTGAAATTTGACGGCCATGAACCCGTCAATCACTTTGATTTTTTGGGATAAAAAGTGGCAGTTGGTTTTTTGTTTGTAACTTGAGCATACGGTATCAAAATTTGGCAAACGAGATATTGTCGGAAAGCTCTTTCAGAACCCATTCTAATTGTTTTGGTCTCATTTCCAGATTTTTTTGTTTGCATACTGTTGCCTGACTTTAAGTCACCCATTTTTTTTGGCAATATTGGTCATATCAAGTCAGTCTAGTCAGTCTTGAGTCTAGTTCTAAGTCGTTATAGGTAGGTAATCTTTGCCAGATTTCCCTTCATTTGCCTTTTTGTTCTAAGCTGGGTGGGATGTTTTCATGGCCTCATTGATTGGGTAGGTTGTAACACCCAATCTGGCACAGATTATGATCTTTCAATTAATGATCTTTTCAGCAGAAGAATGGTTGGTGATTATGATTTCCAGGCATTCAGAAAGTCTCAAAAGAAAGTTCTTCATATGGCGACATTGACAAAGGTGTCAAAGTTCAACTTTCCGCAATGGAGAAGTGAGATGGTCATTTTCCGCCAGGAGAAGCTCTTTTCCAATTTTTCGCCAGGAGAAGCTCTTTTCCAATTTTCCGCTGGAGAAGCACTTTTCCAATTTTCCATAATAGAGAAGTGAGATGGTCATTTTCCACAATGGAGAAGCTCTTTTCCAATTTTCCGCCGGAGAAGCTCTTTTCCAATTTTCCGCAATGGAGAAGCTCTTTTCCAATTTTCCGCAATGGAGAAGCTCTTTTCCAATTTTTCGTCGGAGAAGCTCTTTTCCAATTTTCCGCTGGAGAAGCTCTTTTTCAATTTTCCGCAATGGAGAAGCTCTTTTCCAATTTTCCGCAATGGAGAAGCTCTTTTCCAATTTTCCGCAATGGAGAAGCTCTTTTCCAATTTTCCCATGGAGAAGCTCTTTTCCAATTTTCCGCCGGAGAAGCACTTTTCCAATTTTCCGCTGGAGAAGCACTTTTCCAATTTTCCATAATTATGCCCAGTCATTAAAAATTATCACGGGTAATGAGTTGTGGAAATTTTGGGAGATCAAGAGATATGAGTAATTTTATGAGAARCCGGAAAKTCTTAAAGGAGGAAGTTGATTGGAAATCAAATAAATATTTTAATACTTTACTCCTTCACATTCAAAKAGAAAATGAGRAAAGAATCAGTTATGAAAACTGAAAAGTCATCGAGAGAAGCTGAACRGTTGYTAGAGATGTTATTTATTGTAAATCATTTTCTGAGACAAGGGGTTCTTCTTTTCTGCAARAGTAGGAAGTGCTGGAGTAGAGGGAAGACATTATTTTCTTTTATGCATTTCATTTCATGCATAGAGATTGATGTTCAGTTTTTGTAATAGATTTGGCTATAGTTTGCAAGCAAATATGATCAGAGTGTTGTGTYTGTGTGTTTAAAACAAGGAAAGTTTTGTTAYGAATCARAGTATTTRGGCAACACTTTTCTGATTATTTTCAATCAGAGTATTGTTATGGTCAGTTTTGAGCACTTTCTTGTATTCTTAGTCAAATGGTGATTGGGTGGTAGATCAGAGTACTGTCAACTGATCCTATTGCAAATATTTGGATGTTTAATCTTCATTTTTAATCTCATGTCATTGCATTTGCATAACTAACAACATTCTTGCATTACCAATCTCGGGGAGTCATAGGATGTGTGAGTTCTCGAAGTTGGCTAGGCTTAACATCTATAATCTGCCTGAGTTAGTCCTGCCTAGGATTAACTTGGTTTTTCCTCTTCCGATCTCAGGTTAAGAACGCACCCAGTTAGTTTAGGAAATAAACAGATTCATTGCATATCATTCATAAGGGAGTTGTACCTTTCAATTCAGAGGAAATCTATCAATCTAGTGATAGATTATCCAACTGTTGGTATTGAATTGTTTCTCACAGATTTGGGCATTTGAGAGTTAAATCAAAAAGAACAATCTGTTTACCAACACATACCTTTTTACATAGTTAAAGACAACAGTTTTTTTCGCACTTCTAGGGCCATAACTTGTGCAAACAGACTTTGTTTTCCGACTTCCATACATCATCAGAAAACTCTCAGTGAGATTTTTTCAGATATGCAGTATATTTAATCTGATATTTTATCAACAACATGAATTCTTGCCAAAATATTGCATGCACATATTTTGGGAGTCCTTAGCATTGGAATGAGATTTGTCCAAATTCCTCTCGTGGCGCTTTTTCCATGCTCATGGAGTGTGACCAATTACCACTTGACACATTCAATTTTTTCATGCAGCAAAATATTGTGGTGATTATTCCATCTCCGTCATTGGTTATTCCATCACCACCTATTTGACATTCATATATATCAGTTATCGCTACATTATTTGTAGAATCCCATATTTTGAATTTGGATTCCACACTTGAAGACATACATCTTCTCTTTGATGTTAGCTTCAATGAAGTTGCGTCTCCATTGTCTTCTTCTTTTTTGCTCATGCCTTGCCACATTCAACATTTATTGTGTTGGATTCTTTTGGAGAATCAGATTCATTTTGGTCCAGTTATCACCATAGATCTATGATCCTTGTGGTCCCAGATCCAGAATCTTCATTACACAGAAAATTTGTCCTGGATATCATCGAGCACTATGAGGAGACATCATGGGCTTCACTTTTCTTGGATCCTTCTGGTTCAAGTTCATATCTTCACGCATGGGAAGAGAATATTTATCTTCAGATGATATTATTTCTTCCTAAAGGGAGAAACATTGTTCGTTGGTCTTGGATCTACTTTTGCATCCTTTGTCAAACATATCTACAGTAGGGGTTCTATTATTCTGGGGGGCTTTGGAGTCTCGATCCTCTTCTATGGGGGGGGGGGGGGGGGGGGGGGGNGGGTTGGTTGTACTTATGGTTTTGAGAGAGTCTCTTAAGACATTGCATTTGTACTCTTTTTCCCATCTCTTTTTGGAGGGGAGTTTTTTCCCACTAGGTTTTCTCCTTTTCTCCATTTCACAGAGATTTCCTTGTACTTGGGTACCTGATCAGGCCTTGTTATCAGGACCCATTTTCTGCTTTCAGTAGCTTTTTCTCTAGGGTTTTAGCTTCTTCCTAAGTTCATCTTAAGGGGGGGTGTTAGAGTAATAAGGTATTTTTCTTATTAATTAAATCATGCTGATTTAATAATTAAGCCACTTATTATCTCTTTAGTGATTAAGATAAACTTAGGCATAAAAATAATAAATTTATTATTAATTATTATTTATGCAACCTGGGGTTTCTCCTTTCTAGGGTTTTGATCTCCTTTATAAGGATTGATCCCATTGTAATAATGGATTATGATATCATGATTGATTCTAATAAGTTAATTCATTCAAATTCCTTCTCTACAATTGTCTCCTTTTTTCTTGCACTCTCTTGCTTTCTAGTTTTTCTCTTGTACGTTGCAGGTATTTGCATGCAAGTGATTTTTGGGCTTGTCAGAATTCACCTTTTGTGAATTCTAACAATAAGTTCTTGAAGAAGATGAAATACTTATAAATCATAGGTGGGACATTGTAGACACTGGTGGGGACTTGCCAAGAGGTGGTTGGGATAAATTTGATGGTTAAGACCCTCTTCTAATATTAGTGTTTCCATTGCCAATTAATGTTTCTAATTTTCATTTTTTATATTAATTTGGTAATTTGAATGTCATTTCCCTTATGGAGACATACACTCTTAGTTTTTCCTTTTTTTGTTCTCGATTAAATTGATTCAATTTGGGAGTGCGATCGCATACCACCTTTTTTATTTTGAAATTTGACATAAAATTTAACACATTTGTTTTATGATGATATTTTAATCAAATATCTATTAAAAAAACAAAAATTAAATAAAATTTACCAATATTTATTAGACGCAATCAAGAATGGATATCACATTGTAAAATTGACTTAAAATGATTCTTAACAAAGCTACCAGAAATCAAATCAACCTAGATGTAAGGTTGGGGTCCCATGGAAGGGGGCTTCCTAAAAAACTTAAGCTCTAAAATTTAGGGAAGTTGATGGTCTCATGAATACAATAACTTTGTCTTCCATACTTTGTGCATTAAAAAAAAGCAAACAAATCATCTTCCCTCCAAAATTATTTTTTAACACAAATATGAAGTTAAATGTTTGAAAAATGACAACAAAATATTCCTAAGCTGGTGGGGCGATTTCTAGCCCCACTCCTTTTACACTTGCTTACTTATGCAACATTAAAAAGTAGGAGCTCCTATTTTGAAGGAGAATATTCCAAATAATCCCAAGGCTGATTTGATGATCACAAGTTAAGAATAGGTAACCTTTCTTGGGAAAAATAATCCTAAGTTATTTTGGAAAGAGCTACAACTGAGAAAAGAGCAAATGGAGAGTAATATTACAACTTCTCAGTGGTTTGATTATGCTAGGCAACTTTATGAGCAAGACTCTAAAGTTGAAAATTGGGCCCCTTGGTCAGCACTTCTATATTGATTTTCATTATTCTAGAGATAGAGTTGGGTATCAATAAATTAGGTTTTGGAAAAGCTAAAGACCTTGTTGATCTTCAAATAGAGTATCTAAAGTGGGGCATGAAAATTCTTGCACCTCACATTACAACAAAATTCAACAACATCATTCAACAAGGGTTCCCTTTAGATTGGAGAACTAGTCTTACTATTCCTCTTTTCAAGAATGGTGATGTCAAAAATCCTTCCAAATATAGAACCGTGATGATAAATCCTTTGTTGTAAAGTTTTTTGAAAGTATGCTAGTGTAGACACTCAAAAGTGGTTTGAGCTTGCTAGTCTACGTATTTTATCATTTTGGCATTAAAATTGAAACATTGTTTTGAGCTCTAATTATTTCTCTATGTTGTGCATATGATCTTTATTATATGACAACATTGTGTCTTTCGTCGATAATTGAATATTGCAAATTGTTCAATTATTTACTAACATTTCTGACCTCTTGGCCGAATTGATCATTTCCTAATCGATTCCGATCATCCTAAATCAATTCAAATCTATCATATTCTCTTCCTAATCATTTTAGAATCATTTTGGACTCATTCCAACCATTCTAGGGCATTGTCCAAGATCATCGATGCCTAATTGAATCACTTTTTAAATCAATCAAACCCTTTTAAAATCTACTCAATCTTGTTATCATTCTAGGGGCATTGTCCAAGTTAATCAATGCTTCATATCCTTTTATCACCCATTTGATAGCATTGTCCAAGTTCATCGATGTTATTGTTATCAACCTATCATCATCAATTCAATAGCATTGTCCAAGTTCATCAATGCTATTGCAAATCATCATTATCTCGGGAACATTGTCCAAGTTCATCAATGTCTCATTTTTTTATCAATCCTATGGCATTATCAAAGTTCATTGATGTTATTTAATCATTTTCAAACATCATTATTTGAGCGCATTGTCAAAGTTCATCAATGCCTCGGAGCTATCATAATCCTTATCAATATTATCAAAACCAATTCAATTGCGCATAAATGCCTTCAATTTGACCGATAATCCACTAATTTATCCTCCTGGGATGAATGAGCTATGATTTATCGCTAGCCTTTATGAGTAAATTATATTTATTCATTCCTTATCCTAAGTCTCCACAATTATTTCTAGTTTATGGAATTTTAGGATTTCATAAATGCTAATTATCCTTTTATGAGGAATATTGAATTCTTAATTGAATTAATTCCTCATAAATCCACCTCATTTATCATCTCCCTCTAATTGTGATTCATCTATTATTAATTAGCTCCATGAGCTCTTCCACCTTTCCCTATCCATTTTCCTCTAATTGGGCTTCTAAGTTCCTATCAATTTGCTTCCATCCTCCTTCCATTTCCCTCAATTATGAATTGATTTATGCATACTAATTTGTGCATTCACTTACTAATTCTGCAAATTGGTCTCTCATCTCCATAAATTGAGATCTCTTAGTCTTTCTTTGGTTAACCACTATCTCCTAGTATTCTTGCGATCATCACTTTGGCTTTCAAATCTTTGTGCAATTGTGTTATTGGCAAAGAGAAACATCAAATCAAATCAATGGAGAAGAAAGGAGAACATTTGAGCATCATTTGAAGAGGGTTTTTTTTATGTTATTTGCATATGTTTTGAATTCCCATTTAAATGGCTCTAATGTTAGATTAGATGATTTTGCATATTGTTTAGGGTTTTGTGGTTACTCTAGATATGCATTTTACGCCTTTTTTGGTCTTACAACTAGAAAATGGAATTACCAAGTGGAAAGAAAAAAGGATAAACATGCTAAAGGGAAAGTAGGCTTTAGACCTAAGCATTTCACAGTTAATCACAGTATAAATTTAAGACACATCATTTAAAAATTTTGGGAGAAAAAGGAGGAAGCATTTTCCTGCTTTGAAGATTTCAAAAAAGCTTTTGACACAGTCCCTAGGGACAAGCTTTGGCTCAAGTTGGAGGAACTTGGGGTCCTTATTCATCTTAGAGAATCTGTCCATAGGTTGCATGAGGAGGTTAAAGTAAAAAATAGAACTTTAGATGGCATCTTTGAAAGTTTTAGAAATGATATAGGGCTCAAGAAAGGTTTCCCGTTACCCCCTACCCTTTTTGGTTTATATATTGACAAACTTAAATAGTGGGTAAAAGCACAATTGAGTGTCTCCTTTTAGGCTAACTTGACTAACTCAGCCTAGTTAGACTCAGCCGAGTCAGACTCGACCGAGTCTAACACGGCCAAGTCCATGTAGGCGCCACACAGCACCGAATGGCACCTACGTGGCCCAATAGACTCGCCCGAGTCCCACTCAGCTCAGTCCCTGTGATATTTGAAATACCCAAAAATGACTTTGGTATTTAAATTACCAAAAAATGACTATGATATCCTAAGGGGACTCGACCCAGTCGGACTCGGCCGAGTCTGCCTAGGTGGCATGCCATGTTGGCAGTCAACCCCCAAAACATAAAAAAAAATTAGAAGTTTGCACTTCTACTGTTCTACTCTCTGCTCAAAATAGAAAATGTCAAAAAACTAAAAGTTCCATTTTCTAGATCTCAAAACTACAATTCTGGACATATAAATTTTATATTATTTTAATTACAAAATGTTGACCAAATTTTCTAAAAACTACATGTAGGTATATTTAGTTTTGAGAAGTCATTGATTCGAAAAATATATTAAAAAAATGCGAAATGGATTCAGAAATTTTTTAAAATCATATACAACACTAGAGAATAGAGTCCTCTTCAAAAATATGTAATTTATTTAGTTTTTGGTATAGTTTTCATAGGGGAAAAGTGGCGGGAGACAAAAACTATTGATTTCAGGTATGTTCAACTTTGAATACTTGTAACAAGTAAAATATAGATCAAAAACACTTCTTTCTTTTTTCTACACTAGTTATATATGTCATCTAAAACATATTATAAAATTAGAGGAAAAAATAATATTTTACTAATAATGATTTTGCAGGAAGTAAACCCCCTGATTTGCAGTAATTTTTAGGAAGTGAAAAATAGACCTAAAATTTTCAAAAAAATATATCAATTTTGTTCATTTTTTAAAAAAAATTTATAGACATAAAATTCATCATATTTCACATATTTCATCAGTTTACATCATCTTCAAATTCTCAACAAAAATGTGACTTTTATGCCCTTGAAGTTTTGCAGTTTTGGTGTTGTTAACCTTTTCCTTTGTAAACGGGTGACAAATTATTGTGCTTTTACCCTAGTAGTTAAACTTACAAGGAGGTGATCGTGTTCATTTGGGTGAGTTTGTTATAAGGCTTCTTTTCCATGAGGATGACCTTATTTAATATCTAATTTTGATCTTGGCTTACGAAAATAATTACTTTCCCTTGATCATTTTTGTAGAACGGTGGGGATGAAAGTCAATATTAGCAAGTCAAAAGTGATGGTATTCTCTAATAAAAGAAAACATAATCAGCGTAACTTTTACTTTGAAGGTAGTACTCTTGAAGAAGTATCAGATTATAAATACCTCAGAATTGACTTCAATAAAAATTTAAGTTGAGAAGGGTGTAAAAAGAAGCAAATTTTGGGAGGTTGGAAAGTGTTTTATGTTTTCCAAAATAGATGTAGAGAGGCAGAGCTATGGGATTGGAAAACTACCCATTCTCTTTTTGGGATTTTAGTGCTTCTAGTTGTTCTTTATGGTTGTGAACTACGGGCCAACAAAAATTCTGATTTACACTGGAAAAAAATTGAGAAAATTCAAAAAATGCTTGATTACAAACAAGTTCAAAATTAAAAGACCTATATTTTGCCACAAGATATTGATGATATCAGAAAGGTCGCGTAGAGGATGAATGTGCTCGAGAAGGAAGCTACAGAGACTTTGAAGAACCTAGCCTGAATCTTTCTCTATTTCTTTATGTTTATGTGTTTTGTGTTGGCTATATGATGGCTTTTTGCTAGTTGTTGACTTGTCCTATCCCAATTCCTTCATTTTTAGTCAAGCGTGTCTTAGTGTTTTGTTTTTAGTTTTTGTTTATGAGATTAATTAAAATATTTTTTAATCAGTTGTAAAGGGTTTCAGGGCCCCTTCAAAACCAGCTTTTTCCATAATTAAGAACAAGTTCAAAAGTAAAAGTTTTATCTCCTATGATATCATGTTGAGTGAGGTGGGGGTTGCTCCTATTGAAGCAATAACTATAGTGTGATTCATAAGATATTTAAAAATAATTGAGAAAATGGATGAGGGAAGATGGCCTAAGGTTGTCTTTAGTTACATATTGTGCAAAAAAATAAGACTTTGATGTGGAAAAACAACAAATGGTTTAGTAAATGGGATACTTACTTGAATTTGTGCCCCATAGATAGTAAATAGATAAAGGATTTTGTCATGAATAAATTCCACAAGCGTTCTTGGGACAAATGTTTAACGAGAAAGGAGCATTATACTGAAAAGTTTAATCCCACTTGTAATCATCATAAAAAATCATACATAGGGGTCAATATCTCTTGGAGATAACAAAAAATTCTTATTGCTCAATTAAGGACCAACTCTTATCAACTTCCCTGTGAAACCGGGTGTTGGAAAAGACCAAAAGAAGATTGGTAAGAAAGAGTGTGTATTTTTGCACTTTTGGAAAATTGGAATTAGTAAAAGAATTTCATTTTAGAGTGTGATGCCTTCAAGGACATCATGGATAGTTATGTTACTATCTTTTCTTTTGGTCAACAATAGTTTACATTTTTATAATCATTTATAGCGATTACAATGTACATCTTTACAATCAAGAAGCATTAACAATAAGTTCACCCATCCACCACCCAATCTCCACCAAGATATCATCCACAATGGTGACTTCCACCCCAAAAACAAAGACCGTAGCCCATGATGCATAGACCAAAACCCATCTAAATCACCAACCGTCATCTACAAACCCTTTAGAATGACATGTCACAATTTGGATACCACCCATACAAAGGCACACATCAAACATTGAAAACCCTCCCTTTAAAACAAAATTAGGGAAACCAATGCCTACAAAAAAATTGAAACAAAATGCTCCCCCACCCACCAAAACCCTCTACTCTAGCCCCTTATGCCCATCTCATACCTCTGCACCTTCAAGAGTGGCTCATCTTGCCCTCTTTTTCCTTTGTCTCCTTGGAACCCTTGGCTGATTATCCAACCCACCATGGCCTGATTGCCTTCTAATTCTTGTCTTCAAAGAGCCAACTTCAACTCCTCCTAGGTCGCGAGCACTTTCATCCTGTATTCATCTTTCTCCACTCTACCCGCCCTTATGAACGAACGCGATGACCCCATCCTCCTTTGCTTCCATTGGGTCTTCAATGCCTTTTGACACATCAAACCTAATTTCCAAGGATTTCCCATTGAAAAACATAGTCGAGCCAATAAAGCATGTCATCCTCCACCAAAGAATGCAACACCCATTTGATGATCTCCACATCCTTTGCCACCTCCAACCCCCATGCCGACACTAGTGAGATTCTATCCATATTCAAATGATACCTGCGTCTTGCTTTGAAAAAATCCTTCCCCAACAATCCATCACTGCCTTCACCACATCCTCCCATTTGCTGTTGAGGAGCCTTTTCAATCGCGGGGTAGTCATCGAACCGAAGAAACCCTCTTGTTGTCGAGTGGTTTGCAGAGTAAAGTTTGCCTCCACCTATACCATGCTACCATTAAACTCACCACACTTGCAATTTAACAACAAAGACACCTACCACCTTTTAAAAATAATGCACACAAACCTCGTTCCATCATCAACACATTCCATTCCCCGCATTAAATGTTTTGTCAACCACTACAATATGAAACGACGTCAATCATCAAATGAAAGATTGTGAAAATCCACCATCTATACCTCCCCCTCATTTGTAAATGTTAGCACCCACTTTGATATCTCATCGACCACCTCGTTACCCTATCTCTGAATGTGAGTCACCTTGAACCCCTTAAAAGAGATTAGTTCCTTTTGGATTGCAAGAAAAAACTTCTACAAATGCTATGCTTGCGATGTACTCACAATGATGGCCTCAACTGTAATGACAATCACCTTCAAGGTGTTAATTTTTAACCCCCATGCTTCTCCCTAATCTGACAGCATGAAGCATTGCCATGGCTTCAACAACATTTTTAGTCCCCTCTTTGATCCTCTTTGCTCCCATCATCAATATTCTACCTCTACAATCCCTAGCCGTAAGCCCTATCCCAAAGGGTCCCAAATTTCCCTTCGAAGCCCCATCAAAGTTTATTTTGATGACATTATTTTTCCATTAGTATACTTAGTGAAAAATATTGACAGAGATTACCAGCATATTACAAGAATTACCGGCGAACAACAAGCATACCTGACAAAACACATAGGTCATAAAATATGCTAAGTACATAATCATTAAGCATCATCAGTGACCACAAGCATCACCAACGACACAGTTTTTAGAACTAACCCGACAGGGACAGAATAGGCATAACTAACGATAAGTTCAAGAAAGGAACACCGACGACCAAGAAAACCGACCGTCAGAACTGACTGTCAGTTAGAGAACCCGCAAATTATGGATTTGATTTTTACACGACAGATAAAACAATGTAATTCTATTTATGGAGTTTTTATTTGTTTTAAATCATAACTTGAGGGTCAAGCAAGCTTTATGTAAATGTTTTAAAGCATCCCAACGGATCTAAAACATATCTGACTAAAGATCAAGGTCAAGTTGTAAACCTTGGATCTAGAGCTAACTTGCGATACATGATTCAAGAATTGAACCTAATTTAGTATAAATAGATTTTTAAACTCAATTGTGAGATATGAATTCATTATTGTTGATAGCCACGAAGAGCATCTAAGGAGCAGAAGGCAAAATTCATGCAAAGTTCAGAAACATAATACATCAGTTATAAAGAACACACAGAGGCTACCGACGAGCAGATAAAGGTATTATTCAACCATGGAAGGATGATTACTAATATGTATGAAGCTTTACAGGATCTGTTATCAACAATTAAAGATTGCATATATCATCAGATCAAAGACTTATGTAGTTGCATTCTAACAAGTGCATCACATCCAAAATCCTTTTGTAGAAGGTGGACTTAACCGTTCTTTCCAAATCTCTTAATAGAGTGCACACTTAACAGTGTTGCTAAAGCTTCAAGCGAAGTAGATCTTAACAGGTCTCCACTGTAATACTCCTAATAAGGTAGGTCATCAGAAGTGACCAAATGTAAGCCTTAACTGACCCCTTCTTATCTGCAGATAGTGAAGTCTTGTGGGTAACAATCCCCACCGCAGTTTTTACTTCCTAACAGGAGTTTTCTACGATATCATATTTTGTGTTATGTGTTATCTATTTTCATGAATGTTCTTGTTATGGTTACATACTAAAAGAATTTATGATATGATTGCATATACATAAAGAAAGATGAACAGTTAGATAAGATAATTT
>MU227770.1:655291-678246 GCA_018584345.1 Thuja plicata
ATCTAAAACATATCTAACTAAAGATCAAGGTCAAGTTGTAAACCTTGGATCTAGAGTTAACTTGCGATGCATGATTCAAGAATTGAACCTAATTTAGTATAAATAGATGTTCAAACTCAATTGTGAGATATGAATTCATTATTGTTGATAGCCACGAAGAGCATCTAACGAGCAGAAGGCAGAATTCATGCAAAGTTCATAAACAAAATACATCAGTTATAAAGAACACACAGAGGCTACCAACGAGCAGATAAAGGTATTATTCAATCGTGGAAGGATGATTACTAATATGTATGAAGCTTTATAGGATCTATTATCAAAAATTAAAGATTGCATATATCATCAGATCAAAGACTTATGTAGTTGCATTCTAACAAGTGCATCACATCTAAAATCCTTTTGTAGAAGGTGGACTTAACCGTTCTTTCCAAATCTCTTAATAGTGTTTCTAAAGCTTCAAGCGAAGTAGATCTTAACAGGTCTCCACTGTAATACTCCTAACATGGTAGGTCATCAGAAGTGACCAAATGTAAGCCTTAACTGGCCCCTTCTTATCTGCAGATAGTGAAGTCTTGTGGGTAACAATCCCCACTGCAATTTTTACTTCATAACAGGAGTTTTCTGCGATATCATATTTTGTGTTATGTGTTATCTATTTTCATGAATGTTCTTGTTATGGTTACATACTAAAAGAATTTATGATATGATTGCATATACATAAAGAAAGATGAACAGTTAGATAAGATAATTTACAAACTAATGATTAAGGGTTAATGGGCTAACCAAGAAAAGTTTTAGAGGTACTGATTCACCCATCCCCTCTCAGTACATCATCTCAATATAATTCCAACATATTTTTGTCCATCCTTCCTATGGAATCATCAACCTAACTATCTCAACATCTCTTTTTGATAGATTAAACCAGCTTTGCCCCTTAATAGGCCCAGTTATGTTACTATCTTGACAACTAACTCTTGGGTCGATTTATTCAACATTTTGGACACCACCCGTCCGAAGGCACACATCAAACATTGAAAACCCTCCCTGTAACGAAATCAGGGAAACCAGTGCCTATGACGAAATTGAAACAAAATGCTCCCCCATCCACCAAAACCCTCTACTCTATTCCCTTATGCCCATATCGTAACTTTGTAGCTTCATGAGTGGCTCGCCTTGCCCACTTTCTCCTTCGTTTCCTTGGCACTCTTGGCTGATTATCCACCACCACCATGCCCTGATTGGCCTCAAATTCTTGTCTTCGTAGAGCCAACTTTGACGCCTCCTAGGTCGTGAGCACTTTCATCCTGTATTCATCTTCATCCACTCTACCCAGTTGATGAATAAACACGATGATCCCATCCTCCTTTTCTACCATCAGGTCTTCAATGCCTTCTTACACATCGAACTCATCCCCAAGACCGCTCATTCAAAAACATAGTTGAGCCCATAAAGCATTTCATCCTCCACCAAAGAACGCAACACCCATTTGATGATCTCCACATCCTCCGCTGCCTCCAGCCCCAATGCCAACACTAGTGAGATGATTTCCATATTCAAACGATACCTATGTCTTGCTTTGACAAACTCCTCCCCCAATAGATCCATCACTACCTTCACCACATCCTCTCGTTTGTTGTTGAGGAGCCTTTTGAATTGTTAGGTAGTCACCGAACCGAATAAACGTTACTGTTGTCGATTGGTTTGTAGACCAAAGGTTGCCTCCACCTGTACCACGTTACCATTAAACTCACCACACTTGCAATTTAATAACAAAGACACTTGCCACCTTTTAAAAACAACACACAAACTCCCATCCCATCATCAACACATTCATTCCCTGCATTAAATGTTTCGTTAGCCGTTACAATTTGAAATGATGTCAATCATCGAACAAAAGATTATGAAAATCCTCCATCCACGTCCCCCCCCTCATTTGCAAACTTTAGCACCAACTTTGACAACTTATCGACCACCTCATTACCCTGTCTCCGAATGTTTGTCACCTTAAACCCCTCAAAAGAGGTTAGTTCCTTTTGGATGGCAAGAAAAAAAACTTCTACAAATGCTATGCTTGTGATGTACCCGCAATGATGGCTTCAACAACATATTTAGTCCCCTCTTTGACCCTCTTTGCCCCCCATAATCAATATGCCACCCCTACAATCCCTAGCCACAAGCCCTATCCCAGAGGGTCCCGAATTTCCCTTTGAAGCCCTATCAAATTTTATTTTAGTCCATCCTTCCCGTGGCCTCGTCCACCTAATTAGATCTCAACATCTCTTTTTGTCAGATTAGCCCGACTTCGCCCCTTAACATTCCTGTTACTATCTTGACAACTAACTCCTAGGTCGATTTATTCAACAAGGGGATTGTTGAGCAGTCGGGGGCACTCATCATCAGGTTGCACAAGAAAATAGTCGAAATGCAAAAATTAGTGTGTGAAGCGGTTTGTCCTATAGACTATCTTTAGCCTCGCATATATATATATATTTTCTTTATTTCTTTCTCCCTTAACCAAACAAATTTTGTTCATGAAACCTCTTCTTCCTTTTAAAAAAAACAGAAAAAGAAAAGAAAAAAAAAACAAAAAAAACTCAAACTCTTAAGCCCCCTTATAAGACCCCGAAGACCTAGAATCATAAAGAATGAAGCAGATTAGAATGAAAAAGAAATAGAGAAGAGTGGACTATTGCTGACCAAATCATAAATTCTCCAAACAAGAATCAACCTCTTAGGGCTTATGGATTCTATTAACCTAATTGACATCCGATACCATTCTATTGCAACGCAAATGTTTCGAGTTCTGGTTGCATAAACCAGATACGAGCGGCTATGCAAACAATGAATAGTATATACGATCCCAAAAACAACACAAACTCCAAATCCGAAAGCAGAAGGAAGAAAAGAAAACCGAGTAGAAGTCTCCATTCCAGTCTGAATCTGCAAGAGGGAAGAAGTAGCTATGGAGTACAACCATTGGGCAATCTTCTTTTCAATGGAAGTGGCAATCACAACGCCAGAGATGTGGGCTTGGGTACTCTCAGCCTTTTCAATGATGAAACCGTAATGGATGTTTTGGGTTTTCTTGATGCCAAAGATTTGTGCCATCTTGCACTGGTAAGCAAAGCCTTCTACGTTTTCAGCAATCAGGAATCCCTATGGAGGGCACTTGTTCTTCATCAACTGAAAGGCAAGTTCTCCTTCCAAGGATCGTGGAAGTCAACATACATTGCAACGCATTGCCCTTTTTCTTCTTCTCCTGCAGCCCTGGTGTCCCACTTCAAGGTCAGTAATTTCTATTCAGATTACCTGTTTCAAAGTTGGCTGTGTGCTAATTTAGAGATGAAGCAAGAGTGGTTAGAGCTGGATAATATTGAGAGAAGAGAGAAACTTTCCCTAGATGAATTTATATCCACTTTTGAGGAACCCAACAGACCAGTACTTATTAGTGATGCGTTAGCAAACTGGGGTTCATTAAAGAAGTGGGATAGAGAGTTTCTATGTGAGATTGCAGGAGACACGGAGTTTGCTGTTGGTCCAGTTGATATGAAGCTGAAAGACTACTTTTCGTATGCAGATAGCGTGAAGGAGGAGCGCCCACTTTATTTGTTCGACCCTAAATTTGGAGATAAAGTGCCCGACTTGACCATGGATTATGAGGTACCCATATATTTCAGAGAGGATCTCTTTTCATTGCTGGGGAAGGAGAGACCTGATTACAGGTGGCTGATATTGGGTCCAGCTAGGTCAGGGTCTTCCTTCCACATAGATCCTAACAGCACTTCTGCATGGAATGCTGTCATAAAGGGCTCTAAGAAATGGATTCTTTTCCCTCCTGATGTGGTACCTCCAGGTGTGCACCCCAGCCCAGATGGTGCTGAGGTGGCGTCACCGGTTTCTATAATTGAGTGGTTCATGAATTTCTATGGAGAGACTAAACACTGGAAAAAGAGACCTATTGAATGCATTTGCAGGGCCGGGGAGGTTATCTTTGTGCCCAATGGATGGTGGCATTTGGTTATTAATCTGGAGGACTCAATTGCCATCACACAAAATTATGTGAGCAGGTGAATAATTCTTTAAATGCATTAGGATTTCACAGTTTTATTTGTATATTTATAACTTGCCTTTGGATAACTATTATGATAGTCATACTTTGATTTATGTTGTATCAACTCCGATGGAACTAGAACTTAAAACATCAAGGTCCTTAATAAGAACTTAGAACTAAGAAACTTCAAAGAATCATAGATGCTGCATTTGATTTCAAGTACTAAAATGGTGCAGCAATGAAGGATGCCACCATTCCAAGTATTTAGATGTTGTTGGTAAACAGATTTGTCACTTAAAAATGATATGACTTACCCAATGGCAAGTTACGAAATCATTACAACAGTTGGATAGATTGCTTGTATAATGCAACCTTCCTCTGCATTGAGAGGAGCAGCTCCCTCTTATGCTATGATTTTAGGGTTTCCGGGTGTACTTTCGATTGAAAGGTAGTTAAGGACTAACAAAATGCTAAAATGAAAAGAAAAGCCTAACAACAAATATACAAATGCTATCAGAGCTTCACAGAATATTTAGGATTCCATTCATTACACCATGAGAATCAAAGATCATGTATAAGAAACTCTACGATGAAGATAGATATCTCGAATTTAACATATTCATTTCAAAGTACAAAGAAAGAATGTCTCAAGGAAAGTTCATTTGAAACTTGACCATTGCTTTCACAAAATTAGGATTCAGGTTTACCAAGGATGCTATCAACATTTACATATGATAAGTCAATAACAATAAACACAAAATATCAAGGAACACCTACAAAAATAATTTGTATTCTCTTTGCAGAGTTGCGCAACTCAAAAGTCCCCTTGTACCACAATTTGTGAGAAAAAAAATGCCCTTTTACAATGCCATGAGTCTTATATGTGTTAATTTTAGTTTCAGATCTAACAATTGACTGATAATAAAGAAATAAATGCAATGACAAAAACAACACAGAATATACCCTGGGAAACCTCCCTTGTGGAGGTGAAAACCCAGCAAATAGTTTGATGTATCTATTAAGCCCAGATGCAACTTACAATGTTCAGCCTCAATAATGGATCTGACCTGGAGATGTAATTCACAGTGATCCGTATGTAATCAGATCTAGATACATAACTTGACAGTCACCAATGGAGCAGAGGAAGATCAATTTTAGAGATGTATGTATCAGACAAATCTTGATGATGTATTTAGACACAGTCCTCTACAGCAGCCGCTGCAGCAGTAGATCGGATGTGAAGTAATACATTCACCAAGGAGCATCGTTTGCACAAAGTAGACCAGTTGTCTGAAGATGTAGTCGGTCTTCGATCATAGTATATCACATATGTGACAGTAGATTCTCCAAGGTAGAGTGATAACTGTTTCAGCAGTAGATCACAGTCGCATTAGAGTCTTCTCCAAGGCAGAGCAGAGCTTCGTATGTGACTCTTTATCAGATCACATGTGAATTGTGTTTTTAACAATGCATTGGCGATCCTAATATATATATGAGGTGGAAAACATTTAGGAGGGTCGGCCAAGGCAGATTCAAATCTTGGCGCCAAGATATAGTTCTGGACTTATATGAAATGTCTGGGTTCATAGACGTTTTACTTTAGGAAATACAAAAGGGCCCAGCTCTTTAATTTTTGATTTATTTTATTGTATTTATAAATACAATAGCCCAATATATTAAGTTAAATTAAAGATATAACTTAATAATTTATCTCACAATTATTTATTTAATTTTCCTAATTAAATAAATAATCAATCCATAAATAATATTTAACTTTCTATTTTAATTCTCCAGTATATATTTAATTTCCAGATTAAATACATAATCTCCCCAATTCAATATATTATTTAATTCTCCTAATTAAATAATAAGTTATTTATTTATTTCTCCAAAATAATAATTAATCCATTATTTAATTGTCCTTAATTAAAATACTTAATTCATTATTTTAATTTTCCTAATTAAAATAATGAGAGCTAGAATCCGATTTAGCTACTAAACATTAACTAGGAGGATTCTAGCCCTTACCATTACTTTCCATCATGCCTACTTGTAGAGGATGGATGCATACCTGCAAAAACAAATCAACCATTCCCATCATGCCTACTCGCAGAGGATGGTCAAAGCATATCCACCATACCTACTCGCAAAGGGTGGAACCATCATGCCTACTCGCAAAGGATGGTCAAACATATCCACCATACCTACTCGCAGAGGGTGGAACCATCATGCCTTCTCGCAGAGGATGGTCAAAGCATATCCACCATACCTACTCACAGAGGATGGTCAAACATACCCACCATACCTACTCGCAGAGGGTGGGAGAGGACAAGCCTCAAGAGGATCACCTTGCATTGCCCTCAGAGGATGAGCAAAACTAATATATAATCAAGGTACACCAAAGAAGCTGAGACTCCCTCTCAGCAGTAGCTGTGTCCTCCACAACTTCAAGTTTCTTTCAACGCAACTTCCAAGGCACTCGGTCTTCCTTCGAGATGCCAAACCCAATAGCTTCTCTTGAAGAAGCACTCAAAAGATCTAATCAATTTCCTGTACTCAGGGTTAGGAAAAACATACACTCATCCCTTCAAGTTAGTTCAATCATAATCAAAATGACGAACAAAAGGCAAAATTGATTCAAGATTACTTTACCCAAGAGAATTCCAAGCCAAATACTCATTACCTCATAAATCTAAATATACCAAACTCAAATGATGAGAAAGTGTGTGACTCTCTCTTGATCCTCGCTCATGCACAAATAAGAAAACTACAACACATATCCTTACCCTAATGTTAGATTTTAACATAAAATAGTTAGATCTCAAACAACATTGATTCTAAACTATCTAACACAAAAGGAATACTAAAGGAGAAAGTCTTCCTTATCTTCAAGGTTGACAACTTCGCTTGGGTTAGCCTTTTGCCGAAAGAGTTGAACTTGACAATCCCCTCTTGAAGTTGTTCTTCTTCCAATGATCACCTTTGACTGATTGGGTAGCAAGAACTAAGTTTTCTTTATTATGGGTAGACATGATTCCTCTTGTTATGAGCCTAGATTCCTCTTGAATGCAGTCAGCACGAAGGAGATCAAATGAGGGAAAGTTACCTCTACCGCTTAAACCTTGAATGAAGGGTTCCCATGAGGGAGGGAGACCATTGAGTGCAAGCATGACGAGATCCTTGTCTACAACTTCACTATCAATAACACTTATTTTATCTCTTAATTTTGAAATCCTCATGAAGAACTCCATGACTGACTCATCCTTTTTCATTTTGATTTGAAGTAAGTTTCTTCTCAAGGTAAGTGCCCAACTCGTGTTGTTTACTTCGTACATACCTTCCAATTGTTTGAACATATCTCTGGCTGTAGACATCCTGAAGATGACAGGAACAATATGATCTTTGATAGAATCTATTAAGATCTTCTTGGCCTTGATAGCTTTCTTCTTGAATTGACGAAGCTCCTTCGGATCAGTAGGTGTTTCAAAATTTCCATCTTGAACAAATTCCAGCAAGTCATGTTCTTCAAGTGCAATCAATATTCACACTTTCCAAGAGTTGAAGTTGAGAGCACCTTCAAGTCTATCTTCCACTTTCAATCCTGTCACCATTTTGACACAAGAAACACACAAGGACAATAAATCTAAAGAATACAAGTTAGATCTGATACAGTTAGCAAAAACTGGGCTCTGATACCGTGTTAATTTTAGTTTGAGATCTAACAATTTACTGATAATAAAGAAATAAATGCAATGACAAAAACAACACAAAATGTACCCTAGGAAACCTCCCTTGTGGAGGTGAAAACCCAACAAATAGTTTGATGTATCTATTAAGCCCAGATGCAACTTACAATGTTCAGCCTCAATAATGGATCTGACCTGGAGATGTAATTCACAATGATCCGTATGTAATCAGATCTAGATACATAACTTGACCAGTCACCAATGTAGCAGAGGAAGATCAATTTTAAAGATGTATGTATCAGACAAATCTTGACGATGTATGTAGACACAGTCCTCTACAGTAGTCGCTGCAGCAGTAGATCGGATGTGAAGTAATACATTCACCAAGGAGCATCGTTCGCACAAAGTAGACCAGTTGTCTGAAGATGTAGTCGGTCTTCAATCATAGTATATCACATATGTGACAGTAGATTCTCCAAGGTAGAGTGAGAACTGTTTCAGCAGTAGATCACATTCGCATTAGAGTGTTCTCCAAGGCAGAGCAGGGCTTCGTATATGACTCTTTATCAGATCATATGTGAATTGTGTTTTTAACAATGCATTGGTGATCCTTATATATATATATGAGGTGGAAAACATTTAGGAGGGTCGGCCAAGGCAGATTCAAATCTTGGCACCAAGATATTAAGTCTGGACCTATATGAAACGTCTGGGTTCATAGACATTTTACTTTAGGAAATACAAAAGGGCCTAGCCCTTTAATTTTTGATTTATTTTATTGTATTTATAAATACAATAGCCTAATATATTAAGTTAAATTAAAGATATAAGTTAATAATTTAACTCACAATTATTTATTTAATTTTCCTAATTAAATAAATAATCAATCCATAAGTAATATTTAACTTTCTATTTTAATTCTCCAATATATATTTAATTTCTAGATTAAATACATAATCTCCCCAATTCAATATATTATTTAATTCTCCTAATTAAATAATAAGTTATTTATTTATTTCTCCAAAATTATAATTAATCCATTATTTAATTGTCCTTAATTAAAATAATTAATTCATTATTTTAATTTTCCTAATTAAAATAATGAGAGGTAGAATCTGATTTAGCTACTAAACATTAACAATATGTATACACCCTTATTGGATAACTACCTCATAACCAACTCATAACCACTTCATAACTACGCATTTTCGAGGAAAAACAAAAATGGACATATTTGGTTAGAAACTACTCATCTTTTGCGCACGAGTCCAATTCCTAACCTTTGCTTAAAATGTGAAAATATATTTGACATGGCAAAATTGCCACGTGTCACTTTTTTGCCACTTAGCTGGAGCCTTAGGAATGCTCCAGCGCACACATAAGCTGACATCTGAGCTATCCAGTGTCACCTACCCTTAATTCGATGTGGCAATATGTTTGACATTGACAACTCTACTGAAACTATTTGGGAGCTCTAGCAAAAGAAAGAGTTCTAGTGGAATGAAATAAAATGACATGTCACTTGCCACTTGGATTCCACTCTGAAAAGGAACTTCTTCATGTCAGACTTTTAAGCGGTTTCAACAACCACTTTAGGGTTGGACTATTAAGTGGTTCCAACCATAGTTGAAAAACTCGGACTCGACAAAAACTCGCCAAGGCCTGAAATTTTTTTTGGGAAAAACTCGGCAAAAATCTTGGGAACTTAAAAAACAGCTTAATTTTAATTAGAAATGCATTTTTTTTACAAAATTCAATGAGAAGATGCATCCAATGAGTTAATTAATGAGAACACAAAAGAAACAAGTTGAGTTTATATATATATATATATATATATATATATATATATATAAACGCAAAGTGGGTACAAAATCACATTCTCATGCGGAATGCTGCTGGCTAGAAGCCTAGAAGCAAAATAGTACTAAATAGTTGCTATAAAACTAGAAGTAAATACATCATTACAATTAAATCTTCCTCTTCCCAGCTCTACTAGCAAATGTGGGATAGGAACTAGAGGGTCTAGTCCTAGTAGTAGAACCCTGCACTGGGCGTGACTGTGCCTTCTCGCTTAGTATCTCTGATGATGTGTGTGGCTCGCCCACCATCCTAGATGTAGCTCCTCCTCGTACTGGCAATGACTCCTCGTCTGACTCCTCAATGTCATCCAATGTGAAACCAAATCCACCCCCCTCCTCCATACCCAGCCTCTCCAAATCTGTGATGTCATCCTCTGTAAACAATGGAGTCTGCTCCTGTGCCGTCCAATCACTGTAAGGATCTATATCATCCAAATCAATTGGACCAACTGGTGCTTCTTGTGCCTTTGTTATGCGCAACTTAAGATTATATCGCACATAGACAAGGTCATTGAGGCATTTTTGAGATAACTTGCTTCTCTTCTTTATGTGGATGGACTCAAATAAGCTCCAATTGCGCTCACAATGGGATGAGTTACAAGGCTGGCATAAGATTCTGAGAGCAAATTTCTTTTATTGTGGGGTATTTCCACCCCAACTTTGCCACCAAGCATCTACAAAGAGAAAAAGCGAAAACATAATTTATCAAATAGCAAAATTGCAAATGTTTTATGGTTTGAGTGCCTCTTGCTCTCTTTGCCAGCACTGAAGAGAATAAATTACACCTTGATTCCACATACATTTGTTGCTCGGTCATAACAAGGTCTCTCTCCAGAACATCGGGTATCATCCTCTGAATGCATAGAGAGAGGCCCTCCATGACCTCTCCATTAGGATCTGAAAAAGAATCATCGTACCTGAAAGTCGAAACAAATGCAAAGTGAAATCAAGTCTTAGTACACAACCTACAAAAACAAAGTGAAATCAAGTCTTGTAAAATTTGAATAAGAATCATTGTACCTGAAACGGGGGGTGAGGAAGTACCCTGCTGCATGAATGGGTTGGTGGAGCTGATTGTTCCACCTCTTAGCAATAATTTCCCTAATGGGATCATATTTGAGTCTATCCCCCTTGTAGTAATTTTTTATACTCTTTGGCCCTATCCATGGCCTCATAAAGATACCCCATACTACAAGGGGGATAGACTCAAATATGATCCCATTAGGGAAATTATTGATAAGAGGTGGAACAATCAGCTCCACCAACCCATTCATGCAGCAAGGTACTTCCTCACCCCCCGTTTCAGGTACGATGATTCTTATTCAAATTTTACAAGACTTGATTTCACTTTGTTTTTGTAGGTTGTGTACTAAGACTTGATTTCATTTTGTATTTGTTTCAACTTTCAGGTACGATGATTCTTTTTCAGATCCTAATGGAGAGGTCATGGAGGGCCTCTCTCTATGCATTCAGAGGATGATACCTGATGTTCTGGAGAGAGACCCCCTTGTAGTAATTTTTTATACTCTTTGGCCCTATCCATGGCCTCATAAAGATACCCCATTGGGGTTTGATCCCTATCAACCAAGCGCAAAATTCTAACCAGGGGCTCAGACACCTACAATTGAAATTTGAAAAGTACAAATTAGTTTACAAAAAGATTAATTAATGAAGTTACTAACTTAGTAAGTTACAAATTAATAATGAGAGACTTCAATCAAGAATAATTAAAAATTCAAGTTTTGTAGTTACCTTCACAATCTCAGAAGCCTTTTGCAAAAAATTGTGGTCAAAGACTATGCGCGTGACAACCTCTCCTTCAGCCTTCTTTGAATAATTTGAGTCAAGCCATCGTTGACTCACAAACATTTGTTTCAAAGAAGCCAATGTACCAAGAATGCTGTACAATGTCAAGAAAATTGTTGCAAACCTTGCGACAATGCGTCTGACCAAATCTCTCCCATTAGTGTGCTCTCTCATCAAACTCAGGGTTCAAGTTTTCCTATGTACTCCAATAGAAGGTCAAGGACGTGTTGCACAAGGTGTCCAAAAAAGAGGGGTGCCTCTCTTGGAGGATTTTACTTGACATATTAGTAAAAATAATCAATAATTAGTTTCCATATTTCACCTCAAAACTAAATTAAATCACTTATTAATATTTAATCATATGCAACATAAAATTACCTCCTGACACATGCTGCCGCATTATTTGTGATGATTTACACCACATTCTCTATTCCCACCTCCATGACAACATTCTCCAACATTAATGCCAATGTTTGTGCATTTTTTATCTTGTTGGAGGCATCAACCGATTTCCAAAACACCACATTGTCCTTGCAAGCAACCAAAAAATTAATAATGGTTCGGTTTTTTCCATCTGTCCACCCATCAGAAAGAATGGTGCACCCAAATTTACTCCTCTTTTTTTTGGTCCTCCACCACTGCTCTTGCCCTATCAACAACATTTACGAGCAATCTACAAAGTCAAAGTGAAATAAAGTCTTAGTACACAATTTTGATTTAATAAATTAGAAAAAGCAAATAAAATTTAAAAATGAAATCAAGTGGATTCTGATTATTTACTGACCTCTCACTCAAATCCTTGCGAGAAGGGGCCTTGTACCCTTTTCCTGAAACTGTCATTGCAGTCACCAAATTTAGCCAATAGGGACTCTCAACCACATGCAATGAGATGTTGAAATACCAAAAATCAGCAACAACAATATCTATTTTCTCATGTGCCTCCTTGTTCCATCCAGTGGCCTCTAATGATGGTTGTGCTCCAAGTGTGTTCTTGTGCACAAAATAATTGCCTATCCCTGATGCTGATGGTGGTGAAGAAGTAGACACTCTACTAGAGGAAACAAAAACAGTAAAAGAGGAGGCACTCTGTTTGTAGATGTGCGGGGCACGAAGAGAGCCTACTATGCTCTCAAGTGCTTCTTCTTCTTCTTCTTCTTCTATGTCAATAGGAGCACCTTGAGTTTCAGCTATGGCTGCTCTCACGACTAATCTTTCCCTCTCCCTTTGCAATTTTTTCTCTTCCCCGGCTGCAAGTATGGAATTAACAAATCTTTGTATCTCTTCTGTATTTTTGTCACATGGATTTGCATCATGCTTCCTAATGCCTACAAGGTGGTATTTGAGGTTGTTTATGCCTCCAGAAATTACTCTCACATCTTATGCAAATCACCTTCCCAGGCTCATCTGGTGCTTCATAGGCATACCTCCATGTCTTATCTCTAGCATTTTTAGGCCGGGTGCTTATATATCCAGAAGGGCATGGTGTTAGTGGCCACACTTTGTGTGAATTTGCCATGTTGATTTAATGGTTAACTGCTGCCCTACACATTGAAGTTAAAAACACAAAATAAATATTTTAGTTAAACAATTAAACAAAGTTAGAAACTATCTAAATTAGTTTCAACTTTCAAACTTTCAATATTTTTAGACATCATTCAAAGTTTAAAAAAAGCTAAACAAACTGCTAGGGTTTGATATTTTAAAACAAACTAGATATTCTTAAAAAAAAAAAAGTGATAGATTTGACAAAACTTGTCAAAATTAGTGTTGAATCTTCTTCTAATGATTTAAAATCATTTCTAACTATTTAGGAATGATTTTGTATTCATTTAGAAGCAACAAAAAGAATAGAATGTTTTTAAAAAAGATAAAAACAAACTCAGCAAACCTACTTGGGAATGTGATTTTTCTTGAAAAACCGGTTGAAATCCACTTTAAATCCACTCAAATCCGCTTTCGATACTTTCCAATCACCTAGCAAGGGCTTAGAAGCCCAACAAACTCCTTCACTCACAAACCCAACAGCTGCAAATAACAAAACAAGCAAGAAACTGCCATTTTTTTGCTCTTAGCGCTGGAATAAAAACGCGGCCGAGTTTTTTAAAAAACTCCTCGTGTTTTCTAGAAAAACTTGGGGAGTTTTTCCTGTGAGTTTTTCTTGGAAAAACTCGCAGAGCTAGAAAACTCGGTGAGTACTTGCCACTCGGCGAGTGTTGCAACTATGGTTTTAACAACCACTTCAGGGCTGATGGAGGTTCTAGAACTGGCACATAATGCCAAAGACTTCTTAAAACTTTATTTTCACTTCTTTTATTCTGCACAAAGTCAAATGATTCATTGGCCTTTTAAATGGTTGTTGCAACTACAATGGGTGTCGATAGAGGTTTTGAAACCATGAGAAACTCCTGACCTTTACTTCATTTTACCTTTAAAACCCAATTTCGGAACTTTGAGAGGTTGTGACAACCTTGTTGGGTTCCTATGCGCGTATTGAAACTTATAAAATATGTTGATGCCATTTTCAACTTTTCACATCTGCCTTTATTCACATTTCAAACATAGCATCTGACTTTTGGCTGGTTATGGAAACGAAGCAGGCACCAATGGGAGTTCTGAACTTCACCAAGAAGTTTGACAACTTAACGTCTTTGCTCTCTTTCCTTTCTTTTAAATGATTTTCGGGGATTGAAGTGGTTGTGACAACCACGTCAGGTTCGACAAGGTTGTCACAACCTTGTTGAGTCCCAATGGAGGTTTACTAACCTCTTAGAGTTTCTGAGAACTTTTTATTTGAAACTGACATCTTATTTTTGGAAAATTTTGAAGTATTTAAGACTTCAATTAACACAGAGATTTGAGGATGACAACTTTGGTGCAAGTCGAGAGAGGAACAAGTTTAAAAATTGACCAAGTCAAGAACCTTGACAACAGATGGGAATATGGATATCAGCTGCACTCTATTCAACCATTGCTGTACCTGCAATCCAATGCAAAACTATGCTTATAATCTTCCATAGAGAAAGAAAATGAAAACAAGTGTCAAATACATTTTAAAAAGAGTGTAAATGATGAACAATGAAGTATAGACAATAAGTAAAATCTATAAGTATCGTGAGTTTTTTTATCTGTTACACGTGATTCATCTTGAGAGTGTCAAATCTTCTCTGATAAAAGCTCCGTTTCCTCTATATGTATTCTATCCTCTTACCTTATTTTTTTCCTAATATAATTCAGCAGAAATGAGCAAAACAACTATCCACTAGGTCTTTACACAGTAACTCACCACTCTCTAGAGAAATGACAGTTTGGTTGACTAAACCTTTCCACAACTAACTAATTCCCCAAATTTTCTCTAAAGAAATCTCAGCAAAAGTAGGGATTAAATGCTACCAGTTATCCTTTGTTGAATTCCTATGTATCACAAAAATTGAACTCCTGTCTTTAATTTAGGAGTTGGTATATACTTCCCAACCCCCATCTGGATACTTGTATGTGTATTGGATACCAGATATAAATACAACACTCCTTGATGCAGTAGACCTAAGTGTGTGTGTGTGTGTATGTATGTATGTATTTATGACCTTTTTACAACTCTATAATATCAACTCTTTGGATGTGGAACATAAGAGAAACAGTTGAATGGAGAGTTACATTGTAGGTACAAGGGACAAGTTGGAGCATAGAGAGGTTGTTCACACGTGCTGCTATGTTAGAGGAAAAGAGGAGAATGGAAGCATGTGACAATGTTTGAAACCTTGTTGGTAATGGGAAGTGGTGAGCCCATCTCTCTCCCCTTTGGTTTTCTTGCTTAGGGCAGCATGTAGGACCTTTAAATGTGTTCAGTGCACAGGATATAGAATTCTCCATTTGGACTTGAGTCATTTTGTTGCTTTCTGAGTCTGTTGTTTGTTGTGTGTCATCTTGGGTAGTTCGACAGTGTTTGGCATGTTCTAGGGACCAAAACCTAGCTTGAGATTACTCACTGTTTAAGACGCTAGTGCTTGGCATGGACTATAGCGCTTGAACAAGACTCCAATGTTGGGACTAGACTGCAACGTCAGAGTGGGACTCCTTGCTGTTATGTCTCTATATGATTTTTGCTAGCACAAGCTAAGGAACAAACCTAGGAGAGACAAGGCCCTAAATAGCCAGGATTTGCAGAAGAGGTTGGATAAGCTTTCTTTTCCCACATTTGATGGTTCCAACAAATGGAACATGTTTTCATCAATTGGTATCAGAGCCAAAGGTTCTGAGGGCATAAGCAAAGCTTCGAACGGGAGGCAGCCTATGTCAGGACAGGTGGGTGGAGAGAGGGATTGAAACTGTTGTTTGGAAGAATAGTGAAGATGCCATTTCGAAGAGGAATGCTGAGGATAGAGGTGCTGGAGAAATTTCGAGAGCTGATAAGAAGCGATCTCAGGAAGGACATTCAAAATGAGGTGTGATTGGCTACCAGAAGTGCAAGAATATCTATGAACGAAGACGAAAGTGAATTGGAGGAACATGAAAGAGAAGAACAACAACCAGAAGAAATGGGTGAAGATAAATTTTTGAGGGCTTTTTCGGGAATTGCAAGGAGCAATAAAATATATGTACCAAGCTTCTTTGGGACATTAAATTTAAATGAGTTGATTGATTGGATAGAGGATTTAGAAGAATATTTTGAAGTTGAGGAAATCAGAGATCTGCAAAGGGTAAAGATAGCCCAAACAAAATTGAAAGGATACACAACATTATGGTGGAAAGAATTGCAAAGGGACCGAACAGGGAGTGGAGACCCAAGAATAAAAAGGTGGAAAAATGGTGACCAAGTTTAAGAGGAAATTTATTCTTGGAGATTATGAAATGGAATTATTTAAGAAGTTGCAAAAGCTGAAGCAAAAAGATATGGGCGTAAAAGAATACACTAAGGAGTTCTACAAGTTGGCCATTCGATTGGGAAAGCATGAACTTGATAAGGAGAAGGTAGCCAGGTATGTGAATGGCTTGCGATTCTATATCCAAGAAGAAATGAATATGTTTAGGATTACTACGGTGGAGGAAGCCTATCAATATGCATTGAAGGCCGAGGAGAAATTAGTAAGAAGAGTTTTGCAGCTGCGAAGGGACAAGTGAGCAACGACAAGGGACGACAAGGGAAAGTAGATTGAAGAAGAAATCAAGCCTACATGGAGTAAGGAAATGAGCCAAACCACAAAAGAGAAAGAAATAGCAGTAAGGATGTGGTAGCAGCAACAAAGGTTTCCCTGGTAAATGTTTTAAGTGCAACCAGTATACTGTTCATAAAAGTTGGGAGTGTCTTGAGTTCGTACAAGAAGAATGTACAAGGTCTGTAAGGAGCAATCAAATTGTGCAAGCAGATCAAGAAAGTGTGGGATCACCTCCCCATCACATTGAGGATAACCCAAATTTCAGCAGATAAGCAAGAAGCACATGTTGGGACAGCATTAAAGATTGGTCCTAAGGAAGAAGCAAACATCCAAGAAAGTTCACGTCAGCAGTGCTGGGAGGAGTACACGGTTAAGGGTCTTCATGGACAGAGTATGGAGACAATGACACAAAACATAGGAGATGATTTGCTACATCGGACTGCAGCTCTTGAGGAAGGGTGGGTTGTGCTGACAAACTTGGCAACTGAGGATGAAGAGGGAGTGCTTGAGTGGAGTAGTTTGCTATAACATGGTCATGGATCCCCAAGTGCATATGAAGAACCAAACCTTATCTCGCTGAGTAAGAGAAGTACTGTTCCACTTACATGCTGGAAGAAACGAAAGAAGTGAATTGTTAGGGGACGTTGAATCCAAGAATAGGGGGTATGATACACGTTGAAGACAACGTGGAAGGGTAGTTCTACTACCCAACTCCCTTTGCAAGCTATGCTCGCAAATACCTCACCCAGGGAGCCTGTGTAGGGTCATCGTCTCCAATTCAATTTTGTTTATTATTGTTTGGTAAGTTTTTGTCTCTTGTCGCCACATGGACAAGACAAGGAATCAGTGGCGGTTATCAGTTACTTGAATTCGTTTTTGAACTTCTAGAAGGACGACGGTTGGGGGGAGATGATGGTTTTTCTTTTGTTGTGGTGGTAATAAGTAGGGGAGAGGCACGACCCATTGGGGAAGTAGAAAAGCTGTAGGTTGTGATGGAGCCCTATTTTTTACAAAATTTAGGGCCTCCATTTGAGAAATATTGTCATTGATAGATTAACAAGCATGCCATGAACATATCAAAATTTGTACACATGAAGTAAGAAGGATATGGTGAAACACCTGTAAAGATACCAGAGCTTGTTTGACAAACAGTTCGAGGGGATGTGTGACTTTCAGTTTATTGACTCTCCAACAGTCCAAGATCAAAATTACAATTAGAACTATACAGAGAGGGTCTTGTCACCATTGAACTACATAGAATGAAGTTCTAATAAAATTATACATTATTGATGCATACTCAGGAGATTTCCGATTTGATGAACAAACTGTTGCTGCTGGTGGAGATACAAGAATTATTCAAGTTATTGATGTGAAGAGTGGGATGGTCCTACGACAATTAAAGCGCCATGGTAGACCTGTTAGATTGGTGAGATATGCATCTGAGGACAAACTCCATCTGCTTTCTGGAAGTGATGATAGTAAGGACAAGTGATGGGATGCCACGACAAAAATAAAATAACCAGTCTATAGCGTGAAGTAAATAAGGATGAATTAAAAGAAAACAACGATAAGGGATTGAAACAGAGCTGTGTTGATGATATGTGGCAGAAATTTCCTTGTACACGTCAACACAAAATCTCTTCATACACTTCAAAGTTTGGAAGGTGAGCCGATAGAAGATCAAGCCAATCATGCGATCGAAAAGCCACATTATAAACTTTCATGTTTCCGAAGATACTTGGAGAACATAATGACATTATATCGAGTAAGGGAAAAAGCAAATCGAAAGAAGGAATAAAAAGAAGAATATTTTTAAGGGAAGATGTAAATATTAAAGCATGACTTTAATATAAATTTCAATATTATATTTTAATATTAAATAAAAGGCCCTTTTGTTTATTTTCAAGGCATAGAGATTGCAATTAAAATGTGGATTCGTCCTTTATGATTAATAAAAGGATTATTAAATTATTCCGACAAGGCTTTTCTTTTGCATCTGGGTATTTTCCGCATTTTGTGTTCAACAAATAGGGATGGTGTGAACTATACATACGTTTTCTCGTCTCTGGCTAATCAGACTTCCCACCTAAGAAGTTAAATTCCTTTTGGCTAACATAGAATTGTATATAAAATTTATCTTTTGCAGAGCTCAGGAGTAATTGATGATATTTTGGATAAATATTCTCATAAAGTTGTACATAATAGTCTTCATTGTGATTGACTCTATTGCCCGGATAAGCAAAGGCACTGGTCTTTTAAAACCATTGAAAAATAGTTATTGGATTTATAATTGAAGTCAAAATCTATATACTTCCTTCTTGCAAGAATCTAATCAATTATTGATAACCCTACATAAACATTCAACCATTTCAAGCAATCACATAACTTTATATTGATCGAGTTCAAGGACCCTGCCAGCCTAAAAACTCACGAAGTTTGAATTCGCTATATAAAAGCTTTGAGCAAGGTTATCAAGTTCGAAGTGAAGGTTTACCCGCCTAGGTGTAGCAAAGCCTGAAGTGCAAGGGAATCAAGGTCATTCCCATTCGTTGCCAGATTTGATTGAGTAATCCTATCAGAGAAGTGGCAAAGCTCTTGGATTTCCAATCTGTGGTTTTGGGAACCAACAGGTTGCAAATAATCGGGGGGGTGGGGGGGGTTCGATTGTTTTTCTTTTTGTAAGCAGAGGTTGACATAAAAATGTTCCTCTGTAATTCTAGATCAGAATTGAAGTATTTGTGTATTCTGGTTCATTGTTGTTCTCAGTTCTGTTCTTGTCGCTTATTGTTGCAGAGGATTTGTGAATGGAATCCCTATTTTAATTTTGAACTTCCTATCATTATTCTGTCATCGTATTGTTGCTTTGAGTTCCTAATCTCTGTTTGTCAGAAAGCTGTCAACATTTGTATATATATATATATATATATATATATATATATATATATATATATTGTTCTTGGGGCAGGAGCACCTTGTCTCCTAAATGCTTTCAAAGGACAAATTTGTAGACATTTGAATTTTCAATTATAAAAGCATTGTGAAATCATAAATAATGTGTTTGAAGTCTCAAAATAGGTCTATAGGTGGTCAAATGTTGAGAAATGTAAAACTTGCATTAATTTGCAAAGTTGACTAATTAGGAAGTTCAAAAATGTACAAAAGAACAAGAGTATGAAGGGCTAAGGAGGGAAAGTAGGAAGTTTGGTCGGTAGATATGAGGGGACAGTTACAAAACTGCTGGGAAACATCTATATAAACATTTGCAAGGCGAACAAAGAGGGGCATTGTATTCTGGAAGTAACTGTCAATAAAAGTACCCTGCTTGAGAAAAATCAGATTTTTTATTTCTGTTGATTGTTAAGTGTTAGGCCTTGGTTCTTACTCTTTCAAGTAGCACAATAAATTATCTTTCATTTGCATTCTTTTTGAGTGGGATCCATTGTGTATTTCAGATGTTAAAACTGTCTTTCTTAGATTCAGTTTGATACCCTCAATATTGGGGTTTGAGAGTCTAATAAGGTTGCAATGACTACTCCACCGAATTAGGCCCTGTAGATCGATGGAGTAGGTTAGATTAGGATGCTTTGAAGGTGTGTATATGTTGGAACGTGCAGGGGAAACCATGTACAAAGTTTTGATGCCGCCTTAATAAAATTTCTGAAGTTTTCCCTTAAAGGTTGATGCCTAGAAACAAGATTACAATGAGCAGCATGTGTAAGGGCTTTGGTGGTGGTGGGATATGTTTGTGTAGACATAATCAGACATGTTTGAAGTAGTGGTGGATTGGTGTGAAGCCTGGAAGATGATTTTCCATTAAACCCCTCTTAAACCCTTGTCAAATGAGGGTTTTGTCAAACTATGACAAGCGGACAGTACCTTGCCTTAAAGCTTGTGGTTTTGGCCTATTTGAGTCCTATTAAGATCTTAGCACTAGTTGCAGGTTAGAAAGGATTTTGGATGATAGTCTCTTTGTAAAAGAGACCTAATTGGTCTAATTGTGCAGCGTAGCAGCAGGAAGAAATGCACTTTGTTCCAAAGCACCATATATTGAACTTGGGTTATGTTAAAGAACTTTTTAAAGGGTATTTGGAATGGTCTTTATATTGAGGAGTTGTTTGGCCCTTAAAGAATTGTGATCAGTTTTGTCCTTGAATAAGGCTACTAGGGACAGTGAGAGTTATTGGTAGGAAGACAGCTGTTGAAGCAGTCAGACTTTGGTGGTTTACCAAGAGTATTAATATGTTGCAAATGACTTGTTGGAGTATTCCTAAGATGTGAGGGAGGTAGTGAGTGCTCTTGTGTTAATTTGATCAAAGAATGGAATTAGGAAACCAGTGCATGTCACTGTTTTATTAAATCCAATTGTCACAGTCATAAACTAGGCTGTGATATCCTTTTGTCTTAAGCGATCATTTGTTGAATGTTCTTTAGTGTTATTGAATCCATGTTGGAAGGTTGAAGGCCATGTTTGTTAATGCTATTGTGAAATCAATGTGGACTTGTAAGGCCTAATTAGGCACAAGAATCAGTTGATAGTCCTTGTTTAGAAAGTGTGTCACAAAGGAGAGTCCATGTTTTCTGAGATGTCTTTTAGGTGAGTGTTGTTACAAAACAAAGTTGTGTGTTATGATCTAGTCATGATTCAAAGAGGCCTAAGGGAGTTATGTTCTTGTTTCAGTCTATTAAGACATATGGGTTCTGAATAGGAATGTCATGGTCACCTTGTGCAGGATCTTGTAAAGCCAAATCAGTCAGTACCTTTAAGGATTATTGAGTTGAGTTTCATTGATGTTGTAGAATGGCTTGAAATGCTAAGTGAAGATGTCTTCCAAATACATTACAAATACATCAGTTGTGAGTTTTTGTGTGAAGTTTTTGTGTGAACCTTGGGCTCTCTGCATCAGTTCTATAACCTTAGATGTATAAATAATTGAGTATATTTGTATTCTTATAATTGCTGTATTTGACCATATCTGTATCAAATGATCTTAAAAATTTGCCATTTTCATGTCTAGTAACATATCTGCTCTGCTACCATATCCATTTCCATGCAACTTTGGTTATGATGTTTCTGTTAAGTTTTAGAATAGCTGCAAATGTAATAGCACTCTATGTTGTATGTGTTTTCCAAATGCAACAATCTCTCTTTCATTTATATTGGGAATGAGGCTAGGAGAGACATATCCCTTCATGGGACATGTTTATTCATTATTATTTATAAGAAAGGACACGCCTCTTTGCATTAATTATAATTTAATCAATTTTATAATGTTTCATCAATCAATTGTTAATTAAGAATAATATAATAATTTAATATTGAATGTTAAATTTCATATGATTAATAATAATATAACATATATATTATATTATTATTAATCAACATGTATTATATGTATTCTAATGATCATACGACTGAAGCTACAAACATTAACACTCCCTCTTAGCTAGGGAGGATAAATAAATCCAATGTCAACACTTATATGACACTTGATAACATCAATCATATGATGTAAGAAATAAAAGCATCATCCTCATGATGTAATCAATAGAAACATAGTCTCAAGATGTGGATTGCCTCCATCGACGATTCTATCCACAAGCTCTCAGGTGGATTGCCTACATCGGCGATTCTATCCACAAGCTCTAGTGTGGATTGTCTCCATCAGCAATTCTATCCATAAACTCACGAGCTTTAGAGTGGATTGCCTCCATCGGTGATTCTATCCGCAAAGTTCTATTTATTTTGATCTGTTTCAGCCATCACAAGATGTCTATCACAATAGAAGGTCAAGTTATTGTAAGATCGTCACCTTTCAATAACTCTTACAAATACAAATGATAATCATTTGGAAGTCATCACTTCGTCATGTACACAGGGGGCAGGCCCATTAAAAATATGGAGTCACACACATGACATCCATCATGCTTCAGCGTAGAGGGTGAAAACAAGGGATTTCACCTCAAACTTCTCTCACATAAGAACTCATTGAGAAGATATCAATATGTTGATCATCCAATATTGCTTAAGATGAACTGTTAGAATCCCTCTGAGTCTGATATCAATCTTCTTAGCTCCTCGTCCAAAGTTACCTCTGAAGATTTAGACTCCCTCTGAAAACAATTTCTTGTGCTTCTGTCCTTAAGGTATGTTAGAGAGAGATTACAAATAGCTTATAAACTAAACTATCTCATACAAAAATACCAAAGATAGAAGCATACAAGATTTTACTAGCCAATATTATAGCATAAATTTCAAACTCAATAATTCTTGCGCATTAATAAAACATGGAATACTTATCTTAAGTTTCAAATATTTCCTTTTGTAAGGTGAGCCCATATAGGAAATATCAACTCTCATCAAATTTTGAAGTTGTTTGTGGAGGACACGCTGTAGGAGATCATA
>MU227770.1:682774-716947 GCA_018584345.1 Thuja plicata
ATATATGTGGCACTATGATAGAGTGATAGAAAGATAGAGATATAAGGAGATAGAGAGAGGGGAGGACCCTCAAATAGTGTTAGGATATGTATTTAGAGTTAGGACTAGTAGTTTGATGTAGCTTTACCATTTTATAGATTTTGGGGAGGACTTGTGAATAGTGTTAAGACATATAGTTAGGATATGTATTTAGAGTTAGGATTAGGTGAGATTAGTAGTTTGATGTTGCATTACCATTTTATAGATTTTGACTTTAAACTAAAATTATAGATACCTAGTGAAAAGTTGTATAAAGCTTTGGAGATCTAACACATTAAAAGGTAAACCCAATTTTTTTTAAAAATAAAATAAAATAAGAGAAGGTTTAACCATCATGAAATAAAATACTATAAGTAAAATTAAACTAAATTAAAATTGTAAATGCATATTTTAACTTATATTAAAAGTTACAAATAAAATTGAACTTAGTTAAAAATAAAATAAAACATATTAAAAAATGTAAAAAAGCGAAGTAAAAGGTGAATTCTTATTTTTTTTAAAATCTAAAATTTATTAAAATAATAAATATTTATTTTTCAAATTTATATTTTTCTATTTTATTGATTATAAAATAACCCAATTATTAATAAAAATTATTTTACAATTAATTTAAAAGTATTTTTGTATTCATCAATCTAATTGTAATTGTATTGCATATAAAATAAAATGAGTTATGGGATTTTTTAAAAATTGAAATATCAAATTTTAGAAAGTGAAAAATAATATATTAAAAAATAAGAAACAATTGATATTTCTATTAAAATTTACGATTAAAATATTATATATTAACATTTGTTATTTTTTTATTTTTCAATAGTAAATACAATTCATAATGAATGATATTTTTTTAAAAATAGAATAAAAATTCTATAAATTATTAAAAATAATTTCCAAAACCAAAAGCTCTTTCAAAAATAAGTTCTTCAATAACAATAAAGTAAACAAAATAATTGACTACACATGTATGTAGATAATTTGAAATAAAATTAAACCATTAAAAATAAAAGTAAACCATATGAAAAAAATTTAAAAAACCAATTTTTAATTTTTTGAGACTTTTCGGCCGAGTTAGGGTTTTTACCCAGCGTTCTTTCTCCCTCTGATGCTCGTTCTCTGGGATCTGCTCTGGGTAGGTGGAGGTACTCCCTCCTCAATGTAGGTTTGTTCTTTGAACTTGCTTTTACTCTCCTTTATTGCGGTTTGTACTGTCTGGTTTCTTTGTTGGGCTTCTTTGGTTGCAAAAAACATAAAACATGGATATTGACTTGGTAGGTTTCTATCCCTGTTTTGCCCAAAAATCCTTTAGCGAAGTTACCAGGGTCTCGGCTCTGTCGTTGGATGCGTCTTTCATCTGCCATAGAGGTAGGGCGTGTGAAGGTAAGATCCTTGGGTGCTCTGTGAAATCTCTCTATTTCGCCCAATGAAACTATGTTGAAGGAAATTTCGATGGAAAATGATAGACTTAAGGATATAGCTATCTTTTTTTGCTTGTGTTGATGTGGAGAAATGTCCTGCAAGAAAATATTTAGACGATTGGTTTCATAATTTTTGGAATTTGAAATTAGGTCTTCGAATTTCTTTTTGTAGACAAATTCAAAAAGGTTTTTTTGTGGTTTTCTATAGTAATCATGAATCCCAGGTTGCCGCTTTGCAATGCCAATACTGGGATGTTGGAAAAACTTACTTCAGAGCTTTAGCTTGGTCCCCAGAAGCTATTCATGAAGAGATCTTGGCCTTGTCTTGCCCACATTGGCTTATGATAAAAAATGTTCCTCCCTTCCTGTGGAAATTTGTTCCTCAGATCATTGCTCCTATAGGAAAAATGATTAGGATGGATGACTCCCCTTGGCTAATCTCGCACATGGAGGCTAGGGTTTTGGTCTCCATCTCCCCAGAGATTGATATCCCGAATACTCTTAAGATTGAAATTGGAGAGGTCTCCTTCTGCCCTGTTGAAATTCTAGGCGGCCTCAATGTGTGTTTTCTTTGTAAGAGAGAGGGCCACCTCCAGAAAGATTGTCCCATTCTAAAAAAGGCTGGCCATCCCCCCAAGCCTGTGGATGCTTCACCTCCCAAATCTGCTACTATGAATGAACCTACTACTCCTGCTACTCAAAAAGATCCCCCAAATTTTGATAAGGCAAAGGCCCCTGCGTTGACTAACTTGGAAGATCCACCAAAGTTTGATACCCTTGAACTTCCTCCAGCCCCTAAGCCCTCCACTCACTGTATTCCTTCTCCACTTGAGGAAGATAACTCTGATGGTTTTCATCATGTCTCGTAAATCCAATAAAGGAAGAAGAAAGAATGCGCAGTAGCTAGCATTGGATAAAGTTAAATGTATTGGTCAAGATGCCTCTTCAAGCCGCTTGCAAACCCTCGCCCTGCATCCTACCTCTAGTTCTCCTATGGATATTAACGCTTCTCCTCCCATTGGGTCCTCTATGGTTAAATCTATTGTTAAGGTTTTTGAAGAAACCGGTGGCGACAATAGTCAGCCTAAGGCAGTGACTGGGACTGTGATGACAACTCCAGCTATGGATCTTGTCCTCCCATGCCCTTCCCTGGGCCTTGAGCTCACTCTTGCCTCTTCTTGTTCCCAACCTCAGAAAGTTTTCAAAGAATTGGATGATAATTGTATTATTGAAATTATCTTCGCTGATCCTAAGGCTCAACATTCCCAGCAACCTTGGGCCGATGATTGCGATTTGGTGACCAATAGGGGTCTTGACTTTCCTGCTGGTCTTGGTGATCACTCACAGGCGGAAATTGATTCAGATGATGTTTATGAGGAGTTTTTAGATGGCTCTTCCAAGCCTAGAAGAAGAGGTCATCCTATTTGATCTAAGAATAAAGCCTCAAATGCTCCTCCCAAGAAAGATGGGAAAATCATTGATAATGGTACTTCTGGAAGCAACATTAAGGTTGCTCGATGATTTATCCTACATTATTGTTTATCATGAATTGCTTGTCTTGGAATATTAGGGGATTGGAGTCCCTCGATAGGAAGTACATTATTAAACGGTTTATTGATTCTCAGAGCCTCATAGACTTTCTTATGCTCCAAGAGCTTAAAGCTGCTAATTTTACACTGGGGGTTAATCTTGATTTTATTTGGAAAGATGCTACTAAAATTGTTTCCAACCACCCTAAAGGTCGTGGTGAAATTGGTCTTCTGATTAATCCCAAATGGGCCAATTGTATCATTGCTAAAGGGGTGACTCCTTGTAATAGCGCGGCCTGGGCTACCCTGAACATTAACAATGCACTTATTGGTGTCTGCATTGTGTATGCCTCCAATGATTATAGGGAAAGAGATGGGCTCTCGGAGTGGTTAACAACCCTCCCCAATGTTCCTTGGGTTACAGGGGGTGACTTTAATATGGTTGAAAGTCTGGATGAAAAATCTGGAGGCCTTCCTATGGAATGGAAAAATATGGAAAAAATGCATTGGTACAGACTTAAGCAATCCAAAAACCTTTTTGACCCCATCTTTGCTAGCAAGACTTCTTCTTCTGCTATTTGGTTCACTTGGTTCATTAGATGCCTTAACCGCTACAATTTGAACCTCCCCTCCCATATTGAAAGATGAAACCTCAATGTCTCTTCCTGACAAAAGTTATTATAGACCATTGGTCAAAAGAGAGCTAAAGATTATAGATTTGAGGAGAAGTCCCTCTCTAGCCACCTTCACTCTGCTGAAGCTGCTGTCCAAAATTGCCATCATGATCCTTGCCTTGCGCTCAAAGTCAATAAAGCTAGGACTTCCTTACGTGCTCACCAAAATGTCAAGTGTCAAGGGGCTAGAATTAGGTCCCGAATGCATTGGTTGCGAGAAGGGGACAAAGACTCCAAGTATTTCTGCAATCTTCTCAAACACAAGTAAAATAAGGAGTATATTGATAGAATTGTTATTGAGAACTGAAAGGTTACTGACCTTAACAACATTCAAGAAGCTTTTGTTAACTTCTACCAAGACCTGTTCACTTCTGAAGATTCCAGAGATGCCGAAGACCTTAAACTTAAACATATTATACCATGTAAAATTGATGAAGAAGATGCTCTTAGACTTAGACAACATATTTCTATTGATGAAATTCAAGATGCTATTAAGACCCTCAACAATGATAAGTCCCTTGGTCCGGATGGCCTGCCTATTGAATTCTATAAGACCAATTTAGATTGGATCTGTGATGATCTTCTTGATATTTATAATGAGGCTATCGAGATTGGTTCCCTTGGGAACGATATTAACAGAGGATCATTAAATTGATTCCTAAGGATGGTGATAAAGCCCTGATAAAAAACTGGAGGCCCATCACCCTCCTTAATGTTTCCTACAAGATTCTTGCTAAGATATTGGCGCTCCGTCTCACTAATATTCTCCGTAAGTTCATTTATTCTACCCAAACTAGATTCATCAAGGACATATATATTCTGGAGAATCTTATTACCAGTTGGGAAGCTATGGAATGGTCAAGGATCTCTAACCAAGATACTGCTATGTTTCTTCTTGATTTCGAAAAAGCCTATGATAGGATTGAATGGAATTTCATTTCTATGATGCTTAATGCCTTTGGCTTCTCAGTTTAATTCTGTAATCTTGTTAACCTCCTTCTTAAGGATGTTGGTGCCCAAATTGAGATTAATGGTGTGCTCTCTCGCCCTATCAAACTCGGCCGCTCGATTAGGCAGGGCTGCCCCTCGCCCCTGCCCTGTTTGTCATCGCTTCTGATGCTCTGTTTTACATCCTTAGAGATGATACCTTGTCTCCCAAGGTCAAAGGTATTACCCTCCCTATCAACTCTATGCTTACGAATATCCAGTTTGCTGATGATACCTCCTTATTCCTTGAACTTACTACTGGCAATTTCGAGGCTCTGCAGCTTAAATTCAATACTTTCTGCATGATCTCTGGAGCCCGTATCTCTCAAGCCAAGTCTTTCCTCCTAGGGTGGAAGGACGGATCTCTTGATTGGCTTGACAGATATGGCTATCAATGGGGAGGACCCAATAAGATTGTTAAATATCTTGGTATCCCCTTCTTTGTTGAACCTTCTCTCAAGTATATGTGGGAGTGGATTAAAGATAAGATCTATAGGAAGCTTAATTGCTGGAACAATAGATTTCTGTCACTGGCTGGTCGTATTCAAGTATGTCAAAAGATCCTCTCTTCATACACCATCTATTACTCTTCTGTCTGGATGTTTAGTAGTTATCGAATTCTTGAAATTTAGAAAATTATTAGGAACTTCCTTTGGTCTGATGGCAAAGGGAATGGCAAGATGCATGGGGTTAAATGGGAGTGGTGTCATACTAGTAAAATTTTTGGTGGTCTTGGTCTAAAAGACTTGAGACTGCAAGGTATTGCTTTGGCTGCTAAATGGATTTTTGTGCCTTAAATGAACCCTGGAAAGTTTTGATTAGAAACAATATTCAATCTGGTACTCCCAAACGTGCTAAAACTTGGAAATCTCTCTCCTTTGTTGATCTTATTGCCAGATCCTTCCCTGTCCTTGTGCAAGGCTCTTGTATCTTCAAATCCATTTGGAAGGCTTGAGAAGTGGTTCAGAAGCATTCACTAAATACTGATGCCTGTAGTAATGTTCTTGTCCAAGGTGAACGATCCATTTGGTGGAATCTGCAGCATGTGTCCAAACCTCTCGCCCTTACCCAGGGTTGCTCTGCCAAGACGTGGAATAATGTTGACATTTCCTATCTTGCTGATATCTTAGAGCATGATGAGATTGCTAGTTGGGATCTTATTAGTAGTTCATTTAACCTCCCTCCTAACCAGAAAAAAACTTATAACATGATTGTGCAAGCTTGTAGAAGGCTCTCCCTTCCCAAGACTTGTAAAGTTGACTCTCACAACTTTCTTGACTTTAAATGGGCTGATGGTATTGTGCTTTCTATGATCAAAGCCAAGAATATTTATAATGTTATTCGTACTAATAATTCCATCTTGGAGCATGTCAGTAATATATGGTACTCTAATTTTGACCCCCCATTTGGCAAAAGCACTTCTCTCTATTATGGAAAGCGCCTATTGCTCCTAAAATTAAATGTTTTAAGTGGTTACTTATCCTTGACAGACTTCCTATAAGGAAAGACCCTACTATTGTTACCCAATGTAACCTTTGTAAAATTCCTGAATCTTACAGACACATTTTTTTTATTGTATTATTGCTAAAGAAATCTGGCTTATGTTTGGTATCTCCATTCCTAATCATGTTAATATTATGGAAATTATTACTGGTTATATACATGGATTAAAGAAGGATGCTAATCTCTTTTGGTTTATTCTTTCATCGCATATTCTTTGGTATATGTGGAAAACCAGAAATGAGGATAGATTTCAGGGGGTTCCCAGAGATCTTATTGAGTCTTTTTCGTAGACTCACCTTTGTTAATATTGCTTGTCAGGTGTCTATTACTTTAAATATTGATAAGAAGAAGCTGGCCATATTCCTGAAGGACGGGTATGCCAATATGTTCATCTACGAGCTGAAGGATTGGTATGATTGGCGTAGGAATTACAACAATCTTGCTAATTTTGATGAAGTTGTTGCTAAACTTCACCAAGATATCCAAACCAACAAATATCCTCCGCTGAACAAACTCATCATGCTCGCCCAAATTCAAGAAGGTAGAAGCATTGTGTGGATGGAAGGCGCGCTGGGATGGACTGCCTGGATTGAAAAATATGATGGTGTCTTACAATAGCTCCCTTCTTTTGTCTTCTTCCAATCCTTGTCATTATGTAAACATTGCTTTGTAGCTCTTTTTGTGATGGACTCTTTCACTCTCTCATAGTTTTTGAGTGAGGCTTGGCCTCCTTTTCTTGTTAAAATCTTGATTTTTAATATAAAAAAATTAATTTTTTCATTAAAATTACAAGTAAAATCTTTACCTTAGTAGAATAATAAATAATTATTTGCATATGAAACTGACATGAGAGGGGATGGAAAAATATTAAACCATTAATAATAAATTATGATTTCTACGTTAAAAGTTTCCTTCTAGGAAGGAGCTCAAAAGTTATGATACTCTTTGCTAGCCAATTGTTATCTTGAATGTGCAAGTCACAACTATTTCAACCAATGCAAGGGTTTGATATTTAATAATGAGTATTCGTATTTAAGTGTCCGCTTGCAAAATAAAAATTTAATGATGTAACATTTTGATTTGATGTGATTGAAATATGTAATATAAAAATTTGTTTAACCAATAAAAAGAGAGGATTTTTTTTTTGAATAAGTTTGTAAAATAAAAAATAAATATAGACTATAGTATTTTTGTAAAAAAATTGAGTTCTTTGTTGTCATTGGTTAAATTAATAGAACAATGTAACTGAAGGATGCAATAGTATCTTCAAACTAATAATAAGTTGCAAACTTGATTCCAAAACTTTGATTTGTTTTTCATGAGGAAAACAAACATTAGTATATACACTTGAATATGTCAAAATTGTAAGAATTGAGAATATCTTCCAAATTTGGATGTGAAGTGCTAAACAAAAATAAATAAATAAATAAGCTAGCTAAAGCTAATTTCCAAACAAGGAAATTAACGTTGACTTTAATGTTTACCATTTTACATAGGATGACATAAAATATGCTAAATTAATAGAATAATAGAATAAATCCTATGCCCAAGTCAACAATCTATAATATGTGTTATGAATCCTCATCATTCCACTCACCAATAGAAGCACAAGACTATAATGTATGAGAAAATGAAGGAAAATCTTGAGACAGTTAATAGTGAGAGATCTATTAGGCATGATGTAGAAGTTGACCTTGTTTCGTAACAGGAAGTGGTGGAACATTGATGGGTTTAATGAGTCTTGTGTTCAAATTTTGGCCAAAATCTGGCATAAATTAAAAATTAAGGACAATATTAGTAGGATGTGTTGGTGTTCCCAATTGATTGCCCAAATCACTTCTATGAAATAGCCAATTCTCAATCTTGGAATTATTGGATCAGTGACCAACCTAAAAAGTTATGGCTAAGGATAAGGGATGCCATAAACTTCTCCACTTTAGGTTTGTCAAGCCTAGGCAGGCAAACCCTATACAATATCCTTTAAATTTTAATTCCCTTTCCTCATATGGATATTGGGACAAAATGTTTCCAATTGTATGCAAGAAGCATATTATGATCTACTTCTTTGGATATACTTGACTTATCTGTCTTGGAGTGTTGGAAACGAATAATTCTAACTCTAAACTAAAGGCTAAACATAAACAAACTCAAAACAACATAAAATAAAAAGATTTTTTTTGGATTTTAAAGGTTTAAGCTGGAGTTACTACACAGAGGAATTTGACCAGTGCCTACCTTAGGTATATAGAGTCACAGAAGCTCACATAATCTTGAAAAAATTATAAGACTGATTAGAAATAGAGCTTTCCACCAAATTAACACCTTGTGTCAATTAAGTATATGGTAATGAAGAACATGTCATATAACTTGTACATATATCACACAATATTTCTGCTAGTGATTTTAGAATTTTAAATCCGTACTTTATATATATCATAAATCACTCACATTATTGCTTATGCAGAACAACATATAAAATCAAGAAACCCTTGATTTTTAATTTTATAAAATCTTGAACACATGAAAGTACCACTTAGAAAATCATTGTATTCGATTTGTAATTGTTTATGTAATTATAATAAACTTCTCAAAATATGAACTATCATAGAAACAACATACACAATGAGACAAAAGACACCTTTTAATTCATATCAATTGAACTTGTCGACAAAAAGAAACTTTACAATGACTAAATGACCTATTAGACAACTAGCAACCTTCACATAAGGCCTTGATTTCCCTTTTATAGACCAAGGGAGCAAACAAGCTTTTGGCCTTTTATAATATTTTAATAGGTAGTAGTTGATTGCCTTGTTGATAGAGGACAAAAACTATTCTAACCAACTAACAACCTTTCCAAACATTCTTTATTCTCTATAGAGGGGTAGTTGAAGTTGATATCTTTGAATGTAATCCTTGTATAAGTTTGGAAACAAGTTGACATAAGAAATAACAATGTGGAAAACCTGTTCAGACATCCTTGATAGAGAGCAAATTGCAATGCTTTTGTCAAAACACATTCATTTATTCCTCAAAATATGGTCAGAGAAGGTCCAAATCTCATCCTTATGATGTAGATCGATCTTAGAAAAAGATCAAATCATTCTCATGATTAGCCCTAAATCAGAAGAGCAAAATTTCAAAATTTCAAAATTAGGCAGAAGCACAACGACTACTCCCATTTAAAAAATTGGAAACATAGATAAATGATCAGCTATAAAAAAAATCAATTACAAAGCATCTAACCCTTGATCTTTGAAATGTTGGAGAGCTTGAAGATGCTGAGTGTACTCCCTATCATTTAACTTTTCCTTTGCACTCTCCATTCTTTTTATGTCTGCTTTTAGATTGATCAGGTGCCCCAAACTTATATCAAGCCCTTCTAACTATCGCTAGGAATTATTCCTTCCATTCAAACTCTAACCTGAAAAAAATTATCCTTCTGTCACCATCCTTTGTCTTAGTAAAGTGTGGAGGCATATAATATGTACTCAAAGCATAAAAATATAACTATTCTACTTCAATAATTTTTGTATACAATTTATGCTTTGAAAGAATGTGAATCAGAATCTTGAACTTCCATTTAAATTCATTAGCATGATCATGTAGAGTCTTTGAAGGATATTTATTTGAATAGAACTCTAAACCTCTAATCGGCCCATGCAAATAGAAAATACAAGAAGCAAGAAATTTTTTCCATTGTGTTACAACCTATTTTTGTTTGTGTAAAAATTTTCTGTATTCCCCTTTCAATAAAAGTAGTGTGCATTAATTCCCTTTCAGTTGTTGACTCATTTCCTTAAGTCATCCTTGTGTCATTGTACAAAATCTCTTGATTTTCAGCCTTTAAATACAAAAGTGTCCTTGTGAACTTTCTACTTGAACCCGTATATAAAGTTCAACAGTTCTTTGGTTCAAAGTTCATTTTCCATTTGTGTATGTCTCGACACTTTGTTTAAATAATCCAATATGTGTAAAAGGTAGTCTCATTGACAAGAGAACTTGAACCTTTGAACCTTTTTGTCTTGGTTCAAAAGTTCAAAGTTCAATGGTGTGTCGGTCAAACGTTGTCCCGTGCATATATGTTTTGCTGCTTTTCCAAGTCTCTAGTTTTTGCTTGAAACATATGGAGTATACCAAGCGATACTGGTTTGATGTTGAACTTGAACCTTTGAACCTTTTTGCAAATGGTTCAAGTTTCAAGGTTCAAAGTTCCTTATATTTTGGAAGCAAGTGTGCGGGAAAAAGGTTAAAGGAAATAATAATAAAGGAAGCAACGCAAGAAAGGGTTAAATTTTAAATTTTAAATGAAATAGTTCCCGTGGATGAAAGGTAAATATTATACGATAAGGCCTTGTGGGGGAGTGGCTTATAATTAATATGAATGTTAGAATTACATCTTTTCAATGTTAAATTTGGATGAATGAATTAGTTGTTCAAAGCATGAGAATTTAGTGCTCGGATTTTATGCCTTTAAATGTACAGGCTATGAGTTGTTTCTTCATTATGAAGCTAGAGTTGTTAGCGAAATAAAAAAATGGAGGTAAATGAATTCTCTTCTTCACAGCTAAGAAGGAAATCAAGTGCTCATGATAGGTACTGTTAAAGTGAAAATTGAGAGTTCAGTTGCTAAAAGGTCTAAAAGGCTTACTTTGAGCCGGTCCCTTGTTTCCCTTGTTCGCACTACCCGTTCCAGAAGCAGAAGAAAAAATAAGAAAATTTCAACAAGGAGGTGTTTGTTGATCTAGATACTATTGAGGAAGTTCCTGATATAATAGAGAACCAAAGTTCTGAAGTTCTCATAGTTGAAAATGTTCATGCTGAGAAACAACCAAAGGATACCTTTGATCCTTTGAACACCATGGTTGTGTTAGATAGAATGCCAACCTAGCCTCCTCCCGCAAAGAGTGATTCTACTAGCACTCCACAGTGGTTGCAAACTTCAATAAGCAAGAAACAAAATGTGGTTCCTATCTCCCTACCGATAGAGGATATGGTGAGTAAATGTCTGGGAAAAGCACAAAAATCTAAGAAGCTAAAGACTACTGCCAAAGTGGATTTTGATCCAGACTCAGGGAATTGGGTTGTAGAAGTGACTCACTCTTTAGTGGACAAAGAAGTGGAGGATGCATCAGGGTGAACCCACAATAGTGGGTTACACTTTTTTGGAGGAAGAAATTCCTCACGAAATTCGCAAAGCAGGCGGATTGAGAAAGTACTTTCGATAGAAAGTAGGGACTCTCAATAAAAAGTACTTTATATCAAAATTCCTTGATTAGGGGTAATTATAGTCAATTAATTTCAATAGAAAGTAGTTTTGATCGAAACTAATTCGTTTTGATTGAAACTACTTTCTATCGAAAGTCTCTGATTAGAGGCCATTTGCAAAGGATGACACAAATCTGAAGTTTTCATGGCTTTGGGGCTCAAGCGTAGGGCTCAAATGGAAGAATAAGGAGACGTCCTTTTGCATTGCACAAGTAATCTGAAAGAGATTTCTAATGAATATAGATTTGACAATTTTTGAATTAATTAGGTCTATGTTTTTTGACGTGCATCCAATGTAGGTTTTTTATCGAATATAAACCTCCAAGTTTGAAGTTCAATGAAAAATAATAGAAAAGAGAAAAAAAAATGAAAAATAAGAGTGTCCTCCGGCTTTGAGTCTACTTTCTATCAAAAAATAATAATTTAAATTTTGATAAATACACAACAAGTTATAAGCTATGCAGTCAAGGTATGTCAAAATTACGGTTTACTCTACTTCAAACGTTCATAAAATATGCAGTAATCATGATAATATCGTCAAACCAATTGCATGCCCTTGGTATGGATGTTACAAAACCAAATTTGAAAGAATCGCGTTGACATCTATTTTAGAAAAAAAGTTATGCTTTATGAAGTCAATGTAGTTTTTTGAAAATGACGTTTTCAGCAACATAGCAGTTTTCATAGGAGAAAAAAAAGCCATTCAAATCAATTCAAAAAAAAAAGAAAAAAATATATTTAGAATCTAGACAAAAAATCATAAAATAATCTAGTTTACTTCATCTTCCGATTTCAAATAGTTTAACGACAATATGCATTCGAATCTGATTTTTTTTGTTAAATGTAGACTTCAATGTTCGTTTAGGCAAAAAAGTGTAACCACTATTGTGGGATCACCCATCAGTAAAAGAATTTAAAATCGAAAAGGTGAATCTTGGAATTGCATTAAGAGATGTGGATGCACACCATTTAGCATTTTATACTAATAAAATGTTATCCAAGAATTGGAAGGATGAAAAAGACAAGAAGGAACTGAAACAAATTGTTCATTTGATGAATGAGTACATCGAATCCATCCACCACTCTAGTACACAACCACTCTCATAATTTCCCTAGTCATTCGATCCCAAATCCCCTATCAATCAAAAAATGTTGGATCAAATTCAAAGAAGCAAGCTCATAGATGAATTCTTTTATGATTGGATGGATGGGGTAATTCAAGGTGGCTCTAAGTACATCACTGATTTAAACAAGGTATATGAAGATGATGTGGTTGTAATTAAAAAATTGTAGTCAGAGGTCGCCTCTTGGAAGAAAGAGGAAACCAAATGGATGGAATTAGTTACACAGATGAGAGAGGTTCATAAGTATGGGGTAATTAAGTTCCTGGCAGAAAAGGTTGTGGCAGGTCTTGATGACAATGTCCTATATGTTTGCAAAATAAGTATAGAGTGGAGGAATTCAATTGTTAAATAGGGCTACAAAGAGTTTAGTAAGCTACTGAAGGAATTAATAGAGCTTACACAGTCGATTCCAGAATGATCTTAAATGTATTGATGTCAAGTACTTAAAGGACAATGGTAAAACCATAGAGGACACCAATGTTGTAATTAAATGTTTCAAGGATAAAATTGAATTTGTGAAAGAAACTAAGTCCTTGATAACTGAAGATTTCTCTAGAGTGGCTAAAGTTGAGTCTTTAATAACCGTCTGCATTGATCAATTAGAAACACATGTGAACAAAGTGACACAAGTCAGAAGAGATAAAGAGGTTTGGAAGCAACATATTACCCATATTGGTCTCCCCAACTTCCAGGTAATTCATAATTTCTCTGCAATGCATTTGGAGTGGAAGGCTCAACGTGTTGCTGCAACAGGACAAGGCCAACCACCGAGCTCCACAACGCCACCTCAGTCTTGATTGTGTTACTAGATTTTAGATTTTTGTTTTAATCTCTCCAAATTTAGCAAGTTCTAGTTACGTAAAAACTAAATTTTACTTTAAGGAAGGGTTAAGTAACTCTTTGTTTGAAAGACCATTAAGCCTTGTGTGGCTATATATATGTTTTAAAAAGAATTAAGAAAGACTTGAATTTTGGTGTGACTTATCTCTCTGCTTTCTGATACATGATATTTTTAAAGATTTTTTTTTATTTGTGAATTAAATGAATAGATGATCGTTGTATATTGAAATCTATGTGTTTGAATCAACATGGAAGAATCTTTGTGTGGATTTATTTCTTAATGCAATTGTTGTCTATGTCTTTGAATATTTATCATGTATCTGAATGAATGTAGCTAGTTTATGAGTCCATGTTAATTGATTTAATTGAAATTCAAGCAAAGTCAGTGTGCTTTGACAATCAAGATTGCCCATATTAAAATCACATTCATGACATGTTTATGTATGAATGAAAGACACCTTTATTACTTTCTAGTGAAAAGTAGAACTACAAATTTATTTTACGTTTGAATAATTCATTGAATATCATATAAAGGGAGTTGTACCTCAATTCAGAGGGCAATTAATTTTAGTTAGTCCATCTGTTGGTTGTCAATTTGGTTCTAAAAAGGAGATTATAGAGTGAAGAATACATAACATTATTAAGGACAAATCTGTTAACCAACATATTTTTGGCGACTCTACCGGGGGATCAAATCAGATAAAGTTATTAAGATCAGTCTCTTGTAGATGGGTAAAAATGGTATTTCCCAATGAGAATATCGTCCTTTTTTTGCAACCTAATTTGGGATTTTAGGATGAAGAGGAGATATAATCATTCATTTGAACACTTTAGCTTGGCACACACAAAGAAGCCCATAAGATTATAGGAGCGAAAACCAAGTGTTAGAAAGGGAAGAAGATTTAGCTGCCAACTTGAGATTTTTTTTGTTAAGGCAAAGGAGAAGGAAATAACTAAATGCAATCAGGAATCAAGTGGCAAATTAAGTCCCCATGGTTCCAAGAAACAAAGAGCAACCTAGGAACCAGTGAATAATTTAATCTTTATAGGTATAATAGACTGGATTATAGAAGGTTTACCAGATCTTTTAGAAAAGAGGGGGTTATTGATATTATTTTTGAAGCATTACAAAATTTAAGTTTTACACCCAATATTTCTCATACTAGGTGATCAAGAAGTATACCTCCCTCCACTCCAAAGGTCTCTACATCTCCTATCTGCCAAGCCTTAACTTTACACAGTACTATCTTGTCTATTACCATAAATTTCATACTTACAATGGACCAACCTTGGGGAGAAGCTATAAGACCTTTGAACCTGGGAGCTAATCTGAATGCATTGCCCAAAGGAGCTAGGGAAAATTTACCAAAGTTCAATGGAGATGGGAAGATATCAATAGATGAGCATCTAAATGATTTTAATGTAGCATGTGGTGTACTTGGAGTCCAACATCAAGATGTATCTGTGAGACTCTTCGTACAAATTCTAACCGATGCTACCACAAAATGGTTCTATCATCTTCCTAATGCATTGATTTCAAATTGGGATGATATGAGATCTGCATTTGAGAATAGGTTCAAAAGTGCTAAAGATGAACATTCTCTCCTAGCTCAATTGACTCAGCTAAAAAAATAAATACATGAACATATGAGAGATTTTATAGAAAAATAGAACAAAATCATTCATAAGATCCCAAATGCTAAGGGACCTACTATTGAAAACCAAAAGTATTTCTTCCTCTATTCCATGCCACCCGATATCAGTTTCCATCTAAGAAGGATCAGGGTAGCAGATTTGGCAAAAGCACAAACCCAAGCAATTGAACTAGAAGATTACATTATTACAATTGGGAAGTGGAAGAAAGAAGTTTAAACACCCCATGCACAACCTTCATAGAATTCTGACCCTATGGTTCAAAGGTTGGTAAATGACATCATTTCCATTAAAATATAGCTGCCTAAAGCTAGCATGTCCTACTCACAACCATATCAAGACATCTCTAGGAAAAACACTACCAATGTTGGTAATAAAATAATGCAACTTCCTCCCATGCAACAACGGTTGGCTATTGAACCCCCTCTGGGGAGGGGAAATATGTGTATATTTTATTTCATAGATGATCATGATGGACATTCATGTCTGGAGATAGTGCGTTATATTTAGATGAACAACACAAAAGAAACAATGGAAGAGATTGTAGAAGATGAAGGTACTCCCAAGCAGCCCAAAAAGTTTGTAATCCACTTCCTGGAGCATGAATTAGACTCAGAAAGAGGAGGTAATATCTTGGTCACTTTGGAAGATCCTTCTTGTATAGTTTTGACTATGAATCAACGCAATCTCAAACTTCTTGGTAATGCAAATTCTCCAGAAAATCCAATCAAAGGTAAGAAAATTTTGACTTGAACCTCTGGCAGTAGTTCAAAATCTCCTAAAGTTCAATTGTTAAAGAGGTCTGACCCCGACACCTCGTTTGATATTGTTGAATTTTGAAAATCCTCTAGAATTCAGATATCTCCTACTGAATATCTACAATTGAATCCTAATAAATTACATAAATTGATAAATTATATCAAGGGTGATAGTTCTCAAATTGAGTCTAGTGGTAAGCAATTGATTAATGCTCAACCTTCCAATGATGAACCTTCTACTTCACTACTTGAACCATCAGTGTGTGAACCTGAATTCACTGCTAGATCTGATGATCCCCCTAATTCTTTTGATTTAAAACCTGATCCATTCTATATGTTTTTTTATAAACGGTCACAAGCTTAACAATTGCATCATAGATTCAGGTGCATCCGATAACATCATGCCTTCTTTTGTAGCTAAATATTTAGGTGTACCTCTTACAAAGACATTTGGTAGATGTTATTCTATGGATTCTAAAAAAGTCCCCTTGCTAGGTCAAGTCAAAGATGCATAGGTTTGTTTAACATCTCATCCGAATAAAAGTTTGAATTTAACCATTATGGTGGCTAATATTCCTGCTAGCTACAACATGCTATTAAGTAGAACTTTTGCAAAAAATTAGGTGGGGAAATCAAAATGGACTGGTCTTAAGCAACCATCCCAGTAGGGAAACAAAAGGTAGTACTACAACTTGAGACAAAATCTAAATATACCTTATTTCCTTTTGACGACCCTAGGTCCTAGATTCTTTAACATGAATGTGATTTTGGTAACTATATGATCTTCTCTAGAGATGAAGAAGAAAAACCAGCACACAAACCTGATTTCTCTAGAGATCTTTGGACTATGGAGTTTAATGGGAGTTTTTCATTAGTTGGTTCTGGAGCAAGGGTGGTTCTAATCTATCCTAATGGTGCGAAGTTTCCTTTTTCTTTTAAGTTTGAGTTCAAAAATACTAATATACTACGCAGTATGAAGCCCTACCATTGGGGATGGATGAAGCTAAGAAGAAGGGAATACAATTATTAAAGGTAAAGGGTGTGTTGAATCAAGCTATTTAAAGAAAGTAAGATGTATCCTCACTGTAAAAAAGGAAAGACTGAAACACTATAGAAATAGAGCTTGGGAAGAGATAGAAGGTTTTGAAGCATTTTTAATTGAAGCAATTCCTAGAGAATTGAATAATAGAGAAAATTCTCTTGCAGTATCAAACTCTCTTTTACTTCCACACCTTGACTTTCAAGAAGAAACATATAGAATCAAAGTAATTTATCGTCCTAATGTTCTTGACAGCTCTGAATTCTGGCAAGTCTTTGAAAGTGATAAGAAAATCAATTTTTTTTTACATAAGATTGAGATGTTTTTGGAAACATTCTTTGAAGGTTCAGAGTCAACATATAATGAATTTTTTCCTGACCTGGGAGATGTTCCAGATGAAAATACGATGCAATTGAAAAGAAACAAAATTCCAAAAGGTCTAGTATTTCTCAAACATTTGTTTGATTGTAATGACAATTATGTGGGAAACACAATTTCTCCTATGGCTGGTGATTCAGGGGATCATGAAAAGGTAAATATCAGAGATGAGGCTAATCCAAAGTTCATTAATATTGGTAAATGTTGCATGATTAAAGAAAAGTGAATATTTGTTGAGCTTTTGAGGAGTTATAAGGATGTATTTGCTTGGTCTTATGATGACTTAAAGAATTTAAGATAAGGACAGTTCCAGCACCACATTCCTCTCAAACCAAGAGTTACCCCTTTTAGACAAAAGCTCATGAATTACAACTCAAAATTTGCAGATGCTATCTTCAGGGAAGTGGGTAAGATGTTGAAGGCTAAATTATATATCCAATCCACCATTCCACTCGAGTGGCTAACATTGTCCCTATACAAAAAAAGAATAGAGAAATTAGGATTTATGTAGACTTTAGAAACCTGAATTAGGCAATTTTAAAAGATAATTATCCTCTACCTGTCATGGATCATATTCTGCAGATGGTCACCGGTTCTGAGATGATGTCCTTGTTAAACAAATTTTTAGGATACACGCAGATAAGTGTGGCTAAGGAAGACCAATACAAAAATACCTTCACAACCCCATGGGGAATCTTTTCATAAAATCACATGCCCTTTGGCTCGATTGATGTCGGTGCAACATTTCAAGGAGAAATGAACTTGTCCTTTGGTCATTTAAAAGATAGGATACTTTTTATTTATTGAGATGATCCAATCTTTTTCTCTAAAACAAGAAAGAATCATTTGAAAGACTTGAAGGTTTTATTGCAGAGATGCATGGACCATGAAATATCTTTGAACCCAAATAAGTCTATTTTCTATGTCATAGGAGGTAAATTATTGGGGCATATAGTTTTGAAAGATGGTATTAAAACTGACCTAGACAGAGTGATAGTCATTCAACAATTGAATCTTCCATCTAACAGAAGTGGAGTCAAATCCTTTTTCAAATAGGTGAGTTTTCTTAGAAGGTTTGTGCCATACTTTGTTGAGACTACAAAGCATATTGTTGGAATGATGAGTGAAAAACAAGTATTTAAATGGAGGGAGGAAGCAAAGAAATCCTTCAAATTTGTTAAGGAGGCAATTGCATAGATGCCCACCTTGATGAATCCAGAGTTTCAAAAAGATTTCATTATCTATTGCCATGCTTCTAAGCATACTATGTCGAGTATTTTACTACAGAAAAATGATCAAGATGTAGAAGCCCCTGTAGATTTTATGACTGATCCGTTGAATCAACATGAACTTAAATATTCATTAACAGAGAAACAAGCATTTGTTGTGGTTAAGGCTATTAATTAGTTTAGGTACTACATCCTACATTATCACCCTATTTTTTTGTACCTAACCCAACCGTGAAAAGTATTTTAACTCAGCAAAATGTTGGAATGAATAGTCAAGACACTTGGGTTTCTAAAATTCAAGAATTTGATTTGTACATTAAGCCAACAAAATTGGTTTGGGGACAAGGCTTATGTTGACTAATAGAACAATATAAAGGTGATGGGGATAAAGAGATACTGACCTCTTTAATGGTTAGTTTAGAGGATCCATGATATATGGATGACGCATATTATTTGACATATGGAGAATGCCCTGATCATCTTTCTCCTAGGGAGAAGAGGAACCTAAGATTAAAGGCTATGAAATATGTTATTTTTGATGATGTATTGTACAAGAAAGGTCTTGACAGAACCTTTTTTAGATGTGTTGATAAGGAGAAACTTGAGAGGATTTTGAAAATGTTCCATAATGAAGCTCGTGGTGGTCACTTATCTTCCATAGTCACAACTTTAAAATTATTTAGAAACTGCTACTATTGATCGTGCATGTTCAGGAATGCATATAAATGGGTATCCAACTATGAGAAATATAAATTATTCTCTAGGAGATCACAATTGGTGACATTAACACTGAGATCAATTGTTTTAGAGGATCCATTTAAGTAGTGGGGCCTAGATTTCGTAGGACCCCTCACACCTCCTTCAAGCACAAGACACCCATATCCCGACAGCTACTAATGATTTTACAAAATGGGTGGAGGCAATTCCAATAAAGAAGACAACATTAGAGTTTGTTTGTAATTTCCTTAAAGAAAAAATCGTAGTGCACTTTGGAGTTCCTCAAAAGATTGTTGTAGATAATGCCACTAATTTTTATTCATTAAAATTGACTATGATCACGATATCTAACTTTCACACTCGTCAGATTACTATCCTCAGGGGAATGATCAAGTTGAGTCTAGAAATAGGAATTTAATAGTTATCATGAGGAAAATGGAAAGTGAAAATTATAAGGATGTGAACAAGAAAATTTATGAGGCACTTTGGGCCGACATGATATCACATAAGAGGGAAACAAACATGACACCTTTCAAACTAGTGTATGGAAATGAAGCTCAATTGTCACTACCTCTGGATTTATCCACAACAAAGTTGCAGAAAGTAGTTAAGGATCAATACTTCCAAAATTCCTTAGAAAAAGGGTGATGTATATAACTAAAATAGAGGAAGAAAGAAATGAATTGGTGGATCATATCATGAATCATTAGGCTCATGTCAAAAAGATCTTTGATCAGAGAACCTGGCTAAGGAAATTTATGTGAGGAGACCAGGTGTTTCTCTAGGATAGAAGGAGAGAACCAAAAGGAGCTCACAGTAAATTTGATTCTCTTTATAAGGGACCGTTCAAGATCCATTAGGTATTGGGTCCTAACTCATTCAAACTTGAATATCTAGATGGAACAGTTCTTCCCTTGTCCTATAATGGGCAGGACCTTAAGCTTTATCAATTGTAAAATGGGAGTCCTTTGTTATATATATATCCTTTTGTTTAATAATAGTTTTTCTATTGGTTTTGTTTTGTTATTTTGGTATGTGTCTTAGGTATTTTCTATGTATGTTTGATTTTTTCATAACCAGAGATTTTTGAGTTCTCTACATCCTGGCACAAAATGCAGTCCCTATTCAGGGCCGAGTGTTACCACCTATTTTTGCTTGTGTAATAATTTTCTATATTCCCCTTTCAAGACAAGTAGTGTGCATTAATTACCTTACTATGGATGAATCATTTACCTAAGTCATACTTTTTCCATTGTAAAAGATCTTCATTTTTGGCCTTTAAATACTAAAGTGTCCTTGTGAACTTTCTGCTTGAACCTGTATATAAAGTTCAATAGTTCTTTGGTTCAAAGTTCATTTCATGCTTGTGTATGTCTTGGGACTTTGTTTAAATAATCTAATATGTGCAAAAGGCAGTCCCATTGGCAAGCGAACTTGAACCTTTGAACCTTTTTGTCTCGGTTCACAAGTTCAAAGCTCAATGGTGCATCGGTCAAAATTTATCCCGTGCATATATATTTTTCTGCTTTTCCAAGTCTCTAGTCTTTGCTTAAAACATATGGACTATACCAAGCGGTATTGGTTTGATGTTGAACTTGAACCTTTTAACCTTTTTGCAAATGGTTCAAGGTTCAAGGTTCAAGGTTCAAATTTCCTTAGATTTTGGAAGCAATTGTGCAGGAAAAAGGTAAAGGGAAATAATAAAGGAAGCAATGGGAGAAAGAGAATAGTCTAGGCATCCTCACAGTTTTAAATTTTAAATGAAATGATTACCGTGGATGAAAGGTAATTATTATACAATAAGATCTTGTGTGGGAGTGGCTTATAATTAATATGAATGTTAGAATTACGTATTTTCAAAGTTAAATCCTCATGAATGAATTAGTTGTTCGAAGAATGAGAATTTAGTGACTATATTTTATACCTTTACATGTAAATGCTATGAGCTGTTTCTCTATTATGAAGATAGATTTTTTAGAGAAAGAAAAAACTATTGGAGGTAAATGAATTCTCTTCTTCATAGCTAAGAAGGAAATTAGGTGTTCATGATAGGTACTGTTAAAGTGAAAATTGAGAATTTGGTTGCTAAAAGAGGCCTACTTTGAGCTAGTCACCCATTTCCCCTATTCACTCTACCCGTTCCAGAAGTAGAAGAAAAAATAAGAAAATTTCAGACAAGAAGGTGTTCATTGATCTAGATACTATTGAGGAAGCTCTTGATATAATGGACATCCAAAGTTCTGAAATTCCCATAGTTGAAAATATTGATGCTTGGAAATAACCAGAGGATACCTATGATCCTTTGAACACCATGGTTGTGTTAGATACAACACCAACACAACATACTCCCACAAAGAGGGATTCTGCTAGCACCCCAACATAGTTGCAAAATTCAACAAGAAAGAAACAAAATGTGGTTCCTATCTCCCTGCCAATAGAGGATATGGTGAGTAAATGTCTGGGAAAATCACATAAATCTAAGAAGCTAAAGACTACTGCTACAGTGGATTTTGATCCAGACTCAGGGAATTGGGTTGTAGAGTGGCTCTCCCTGTAGTGGACAAAGAAGTGGAGGATGCATTAGTAAAATACTTTAAAATTGAAAAGGTGAATCTTAGAATTGCATCAAGAGCTGTGGATGCACACCATTTAGTGTCCTCTACTAATAAAATGTTATCCAAGACTTGGAAGGATGCAAAAAGACAAGAAGGAACTAAAAAAAATTGTGCATTTGATGGCCAAGAACATCGAATCCATCCACCACTCTAGTCTACAACCAATCTCACGATTACCTAAATCATTCGACCCCAAATCCCCTATCAATCAAAAGATGTTGGATCAGATTAAAAGAAGCAAGCTTATAGCCAAAGTCTTTTATGATTGGGTGGATGGGGTAATTCAAGGTGTATTTGAGTACATTGATATAAACAAGGTATATGAAGATGTTGTGGCTGTAATTAAAGAACTAGAGTCAAAGGTCACCTCCTGAAAGAAAGAGGAAATCAAATGGATGAAAGTAGTTAAACAAATGAGAGAGGTTCATAAGTATGGGGCAATTAAGTTCCTGGCTAAAAAGGTTGTGGTAGGTCTTGATGACAATGTCATATATGTTTTCAAAAGAAGTATAGAGTGGATAAATTCAATTATTAAATAGGGCTACGAAGAGTTTGGTAAGCTACTAAAGGAATTAACAAAGCTCACACAATCAATAAAGAATGATCTTAAATGTATTGATGTCAATTACATAAAGGACAATGGTAAATTCATAGAGGAAACCAATGTTGTAATTAAAATTTCAAGGAGAAAAATGAACTTGTGAAAGAAACTAAGTCCTTGACAACTAAATAATTCTCTGGAGTGGCTAAAGTCAATTCTTTACTAACCGTCTGCATCGATCATTTGGAAACATATGTGAAAAAGTGGTATAGGTAAGAAGAGATAAAGAGGTTTGGAAGCAACAAATTACCCATATTGGTCTCCCCAACTTCCAGGTAATTAAAAATTTCTCTGTGATGCATTTGGAGTGGAAGGCTCAACGTGTCACTACAATAGGACAAGGTCAACCACCAAGCTCCATGACGCCACCTCAACCTTGATCGTGTGTTCCCCACCAATGTTTGATGGTGTCAAAGTATATATTTATATATATATTTCATCACTAAGTAATGTATTAAGCCCCTTTTCAACCTATAATTCAAACCAAGTCTAAGTTCAAAGTCCTGAGTTCATTCTCCACTTGTGAGTCTCTTGCTATCAGGACTTCATGCCGACTAAGTCATTCCGTACGTGGTATTAACCAATTTGAACTTGAACCTTGAACCTATAAAAGTTAAAAGTTCAAAGTAATTAGTGCAAGCATAAGTCCTTGTGTCTTAAATGATTGAAGAAGACATCCCATTTTTGTGAGTCACGAGTCTAGTCCATTTCATCCAATTTGAACTTGAACCTTGAACCTCTTTTGGTTCAAACTTCAAAGTTTAAAGTTTAGTGTTTACATATACTAAAGTTGGAGTTTTGGATGGTCGAATAAGGAAATAAGCAAAGTACAGATGAAGAATATTCTGGGAACTTCAAAGTTTAAAAGTTTTCTTTTGGAAAAGGTAATCATTAAATAGTGAGCCCAAGTGGTTTGAAATGACAGTTAATTAATGTGGTGCGAGACTCAGTGTCAGTTCATCATTAATCTATGTGGGGATTGTAAATGTTTAAGCATGTCAACAATTTAGGCAAATCTTCCACTTTCTATTAATAAAGGATATCATCTCTCTACTTTGGCTAAGTCACTTCAATCCAGTGGAGCAGAAACTAACAAAGGTAATTCCAGTGGTGCGCCAAAGTGGCAAATTTGATGAATTCTGGTGAGTTTATTAAAACCTTGACCTTGCTAATTTAGAAATTTTTTAAAGTGTAGTAAGTTGAAGTTCCCTACTCAGATTCTTTTGTTTTATTTTATGGAATTGTATGGTTAGTAAAATGAAGCATAAAAGGCCCTCCATACCAAAATTAGAGAATTCTTCTAGCCTTATAAGTTCAATTATATAAATGGGAGATCAACCCTTTTACGGGTAACTCTAGAAGAAATTTTAGAAAGGCTCAAAACCCTAAGGAGAACTCAATTGCAAATATGGTGAAACAAAGTGGTTTAATTGAGGTAGCAACTTTTACCATTGTAGAATGTATAAATAGGTATGACAAAGATGAGAGATGCATCTATACTATTTTTGGGGAAGTGTTGGGAAGGATAGACAAGGGAACCATAATGGTCGCCATGGGAATTCCTAATAAGGAGCCTTACAAAGCATGGACCATAGGAAAATCATATTCCTTTTTCTCAGAAAAGGAGTATAAAAGTATAATTGCAAGAAGATGACTTCTAAACATACAAAAGGGTGGTTCACAACTCCCCAGTCCCCTCACTCGCGAGTATTTCATACCGAAAATTTGAGATTTGGTGATTTTGCTGAATAGGGTGAAAGGAAATCATTATACATTTCATTGGGAGGATGGGATGTTCTTCTACATTAGGTATTGTCCAATGGGTAGAAATTCTTAGACTGGGGTGAGCTTTTAGTAGCAATATTACATAAAGGGTTAGTGAATTTTTATGTGATGTGGGGCTTTTATATGTCCTCTTTTCTTTTCTATCTGCTGGCTTGTACTAGGGAATGGGTTGTCTTACCCCATGAACCTTTGGTTCCAGAGATGAAAATTTATGAGTACTATCCACTCCTGCAACTATAGAAGTGCTTAGAGAACTTTAACAGAGTGAACGATGTGTTCTTTTCCTAATTAGTCTTTGAACTAGAAGGAAGACTGAACAAGAGGTTATTTGAAGAAGTGGTTCAATTGATTAGTACCTATGATAGCTACTTTATACAATTTACCAGGTTCATGTATATAAGGGTAGGAGGATTTAAAGGCAAACCCTTAAAGCTACCTAAGAATGTGCTGGATAATCTAGTTCTCACAGAAGTATGCTGGCAATCGACACACATCGATAAATGCTTAAAAGGAAAGAATCTTTCAGGAGTAACTTTTCCTGTTGAGATTGTTCATTGTTGTTGTAAAACTAGTTCTGATGCCTTGAATTTGGGAGCAAATATTAAGAGATTGAATTTACAAACTTATGTTGTTGGACCCAAATTTGACAGTAAAGACTTTGCATAATCTTACTTGGGTACGAAGGAAGGTTTCACTCATATTCCTCAGCTAGAAGACTACTGGGAAGATTGTGAAGATGAGTTCAAGGTGTGAAGAAGATTATGGTCTCATTTCACCTTGAAAAATATTATTAGTATGAGGCTTCCCATTGATATAAAAGATGTTGAAGAAAATATGGAGAAGAAATATTGGATCTAGAATTTCTAAACAGAGTGCAGGCAGAACCCTTGCCTGGAATAGATTGGAGCAGGAAGGAGGAAGACAGTATACAAACCAAAACATTCAATGTAATAAGGAGAAAAAATCCTGGAAATAGAGGATTGCGCACATTGGAGTTCCCAGTCACCATATCATGGTGAACTTCTCGACTGAACACCTGGAGTGGAGAAAAAAAATTACCACACCCTCAACATTGATAAATTCCTTTTCATCCACAACTCCACTGTATCCTTGAAAGTGGTCCCAAGATTTTAGCTACAACATAACCATTTATGGTTATTTTTTACTTAAGTTATTATTGTTTGTCAAAATTTTTACTTTTACTCCTTAATGAAGTTAGTTTCAAAAAATTAATCTCTTTGATAGTTATGCCCGCATACCTATATATGTGGCTTATTATGACTCAGTAAGGGTTGACAAAATTTTGATACATTGGTAGTTAGAAAGTTATTTTTGTTTTTCTGAAAAGACACTTAAAAGATTTTCTGGGTGTGAAATATTTTTTAATCTGGTGGTTAATCAAAGAATGTTATAGCTCTAAATATGTTCATTTTGAGTGTATGAATGATTATTTTGTTGGAGTTCATTTGTCATTGTAATGGTTCTTTGTTGTGTTTTAAACTAGAAAGTTTGATTAAGTCAAAAATCTACATAGTTCATCATTTTGAAAGAATTGTGATAAGTCTGTTGGCTTGATAAAATTACTATCTGTTGAATGTATATATTTTTATGGGTTCATATCATGTTTATGGATGAATTCCAATATCTTATGATACTTTTAGATCAAAATTATTATTCACAGTTACATTGTTGAGTTTAATGTGCTGAGTTGATAAATCATTTTATAGGGAGTTGTACCTTTATGCAAAGGGAAAAGCTTTGTGGTTTTCCCAACTGTTAATTATCAGATTCATTCCCTAATAAAAAGGGTTACATAGAGTTAAATCATTTAAAATATTATTAAATTTGAAAGGGAAAAATCTATTAACCAATAGATTTTTGGTGACTCTACATGGGAATGAAAAAATCTTGTTGATAAGAAAAACTATCAGTCACCTATTCATGGGGGAAAATGGTCCTACCTCATGAGAAATTCTTCCCTATATTGAAACTAGATTAAGTCTTTCAAGACACTCAAGAAGATATCATTAGTGACTTGAACACAGTTTCTTGGCATCTGAGAAGGAACGTCCCTGAGGATTACATAAGAGACAATCTTGTTCTTGAGAGAGAGGAAGACATTGCTGCAAATTTTAGGTTCCTTGATTGAAAGACAAAGAAGAAGGGAAGCTCACAATCATACACATAATCTACACCAAAACCCTCCACAACCTCCTAGAAATAAAGAACAACCAAACAACTAAACCTATTCCAATTCTCTATCTCAGCCAGTCTGGATTTCTAAAGATATACCATATCTCAAAGGAGAGAAGGAGAGATTGACCTTGTATTTGAATTATTGTATAATTTGAACCCTACACCCAATACTACTCCCAAAAGAAGTAGGTGTAGAAAACCATCGGCACAAAGAACCCATGTATCACCAATTTGCCAAAATCTTATTCTTCAATGAACTGTAATTCCTATTATGATTAATTTAACCCCATTAAATAAAACTATGACACAACCTTGGGGTAATGCTATAGGTCTACTAAACCTAGGAGCACAACTTAATGATTTACCAAAAGGAGCAAAGGAATTATTTTCCAAGTTTAATGGTGATGGGAGTAAGTTCATTGGTAAACATTTGAATGATTTAATGTGGCTTGTGGTGTCCTAGTGGTCTAACATCAAGATGTGGCAGTTAGATTTTTTGTTCAAACCTTAACCGATGCAGCCGTGGAATGGTTTTATCACATACCAAATTGTTCAATCACCAACTAGAATGATTTGAAAACCAGATTTGAGGCTCAGTTCAAGACAAACATTATCTTTTAGCCCAAATCACTCAGTTAAAAAAGGAGCTACATGAAGCTATGAGGGAGTTTGTCACGAAGTATGAAATAATTATTAACAAAATCCCTGTAGGCAAGAAACCTACTGCAGAAAATTTACAGTGTTTTTTTGTAAATGCCATGCTACCAGATATCAATTTTGACATTAGGAGGCAGAGGGAAGTGGATCTTGCAGCCGCAAAAACCTTATCTATTGAGTTGGAAGATGAATTAATTACTTTAGAAAAATGGAAGGAGGTTCAAATTCCTAACTTACAAACATCCACTTCCTCAGATCCTGTTGTTCAAAGGCTTGTGAATGACATGATTTCCTTGAAGAAACAACTTCCTAAGACAAACTCTCCATATCAAGATATCCCAAGAAGGTTTCCAAATTAGGGCACAAGAACTTTTGGAAGGAAGTTGGCATTACCTGCTTCCCAAAAAAGTTTGGCAATAGAAGGACCCCTGGGAATAGAACCAACATGTGTATTTTTCATTTGACGGATGACCATGATGGTAATTCTTGTCTGAAAATGGTATGTTACATCCAAATGAAAAAATAGGAGACAATAGAAGAATTCCATGAAGATGAAGTTAGCTCAAAGTTACTTGATGACTCTACAAGTTACTATCTCGAGTATAAATCAGACTCTGAAAGAGGAGGTGATATATTGGTGACTTTGGAAGAGCCTTCATGTTGAGTGTTGACAAGGAACCAGTGTAGGCATAAATAATCTAGTTTCATCCCATCTCTAGAGTCAAATAATAAGGCAAAAGAACCTCTGAACCAAACTGTGGGTGTTTCAAAAGTTCAAAGTTCAAATTCGCCCGATTTTAAAATCTTAAAAAGGTTTGAATCCGATTCCTCCTTTGATATTGTTGAATTTTTCAAATCTTCTAAGATACAAATATATCCAGTAGAGTATCTTAGATTAAATCCCCAGGAATTGGATAAGATGTTAATTATGTTAAAGGAAGTGATTTACCAAAGGATAGTGAAAAAAAAATAAACGTTCAATTGAATCAATCTTTTTCCTCCCCTTCACTTAAGCAGTCAAAAACTATTGAGGCCCAGCCTTAAAATAATATATAAGAAGAATTTGCAAAATCTTCTTCTAAGCGTGATCCTTTTTATTAACTCTCTTTTTATCTATAGACATAAGCTAAAAAACTATGTTATTGACTTGGGTGCCTCTGATAACATAATGTCGTCCTCAGTAGCCAAAGCACTAAATTTTCCACTTACCAAAACCTTTGGCCGATGTTACTCCATGGAATCCAAGAAAGTACCCCTGCTAGGACAAATAAAAGATTCTCAAATAGTGTTAGCAACACACCACAATAAGAATCTTAAACTGACAATCTTAGTTGCTGATATCCCTGATAGCTATGGCATGTTTCTAAGCAGAAATTTTTCCAGAGACCTAGGGGGTGAAATAAAAATGGATTGGTCCCAAGCCACTATCCCAGTAGGAAAGGAAACCATCATTCTCCAACCAGAGACCAAATACAAATACACTATTTTTCAATTTGAAGATCCTAGGTCACACATTTTGTATCAGGAGTCTGAGTTTGGAAACTATTTGATACTTCCCAAAGAAGATGTTATGAAAGATAGACCTCCAGAAGCAGACATTTTGTGGACTATAGAATTTGATGGAAACTATTCAAGTGCTGGTTCAGGTGCTGGAGTAGTGTTTATCTCACCTTCAAGAGAAAAGACATGTATCAGCAAAGGATAACATGAACCGTTAGATTTAATCACATCTGATCGACCCTTAACCTGCCGCTGGGTAGGTTCTTGCCATCACGCATCATCCTCTGATTTACTCCATTTAGAACTCTCATGGCCTTTGGTCCCACCATATGTCTCTCCACCTATGCCATGTGGCACCACCTAATTTTATAGGACCTCTACCACCTCACCATCCTAGTTGGCCGACCCTACCACATGTCACACAGTTGCAATGCCGCAATCTGACTGGACTTGTCGTGACTCAGATCACGCCATAACACCCTACCAACACCTATCACTCCTTTGACCACATCACCTAGGCATGGGCCCACAAAAGTAACCTTCCTATCCACCAAATGGCCTCCACATCACTACTTTGTCCATGAACCGCTGGGCAAAAATCTGTGTACCTTTCGACACTTAACTATTTCAAGCTCATTTATACAAACATTAAGTTCTTCCTTAACACCGCCAATGTGGGACAAAATACCTAGGGTTCCTCTGATCACAAGATAGACATGTTTCATACAGGAAAAATTCCTTGATGAATATCTTCCATGCATCTGTCCTTCACAAGATAACGTGAACCATCCGATCAAAGCAAAACCAATTGCTACTTACTTCCTTTCTGCACTGACCACTTTCCACATGTCGCTTAGGTGCGATGCCGTGAAGGTTTAACTGACGTGCATATGTTGACTACAGGATCATGCCTGCCATTATATTAGAAGAGGTTTACTCATGACTTATCCTACTTGAAACCCAACACTTTACACATGTCACTCAGTCGCAATGCCTTGATGGATAACCTGACAACATCTTGCGGTCATGGAAAAATGATGACCGTTAGATCTAAATAGACTTTCACGATAGTTTGGAGGAAATAAAGTACCGTGGGGACATTAGAATTAGGGAAAAAATTAATACAAATCTCTCTAGTATACATGACTTAAAAGATGAGATGGCCCCGCCGATGACTTAAAACCCATAGCAAAAAAGAACTTAAGTCACATAAAAAGGTAACAACGTTTTATAACATGCCAAAGGGTTTTGCTAAGAAGGAAAAAAACCTTAAGGACTAGAGACCTAAAGCTTAAAAAAACAGGCCTAAACACCGTGAAAAACATTAGCAAGACTTCATAAAATTTGACAATGCTAACAATGTTCATGCCTTGTCCTTTGCAGTCCAGGTCCCCAGTTAGAGCCAATGTTACCCCATGAATTTTTTCTAGCATCAAACTATATATTTATGTATATCTTTCACCATTAAGTAATTTATTAATCCCCTTGAGCCTATAATTCGAACGAAGTCCCAGTTCAAAGTCCTAAGTTCATTCTCCGCTTGCGCGTCTCTTGCTATTGCGACTTCATGTTTGCTAAGTCATTCCATAGATGGTCTTCCCTAATTTGAAATTCAACTCTGAACCTCTTAAAGTTCAAAGTTCAAAGTAATTAGTGCAACCAGAAGGTCTCGTGTCTTAAATGATTGAAGAATCTGTCACATTTTTGTGAGTCATGAGTCTAGTCCATTTCATCCAATTTGAACTTGAACGTTGAACATCTTTCGGTTAAAAGTTCAAAGTTCAAAGTTTGACATTTACATATAATGAAGTTGGAGTTTTGGGTTGAATAAAGAAATAATCGAAGAACAGATGGGGAATATTCTGGGAACTTTAAAGTTTAAAAGTTTTCTTTTGGAAAAGGTAATCATTAAAAATTGAGCCTAAGTGGTTTGAAATGACTGTTACTTAATGTGGTGTCAGACTCAGTGTCAATTCAGCATTGATCTATACGTCAATTGTAAATGTTTAAGCGTGCTGAAAATTTAGGAAAATCTTTCACTTTATATTAATAAAGGATAGCATATCTCTACTATGGCTAAGTCATTTCAACCCAGTGGAGAAGAAAACTAACGAAGGTAATTTTAGTGGTGCAACAGAGTGACAAATTTGATGAATTATGGCGATTCTGTTAAAACCTTGACCTTGCTAATTTAGCATTTATTGAAGTGTAGTAAGTTGAAGTTCCCTGCTCAAATTCTTTTGTTTTATTTTTTGGAATTGCATGGTTAGTAAAATGAAGTATAGCAGACCCTCCATACCAAAATTAGAGCATTCTTCTAGCCTTATATGTTCAATTCCAAAAATGGGAGATACGACCCTTTTATGGGTAACTCTAGAAGAAATTTTAGAAAGGCTCAAAAAACCTAAGGAGGACTCAATTGCAGATATGGTGAATCGAAGTGGTTTAATTGAGGCTTCATCTTTTCCTATTGTAGCCCCTTTCCTTGAGCTAGTGCTAGAATGTATGAATAGATATGACAAATGCATCTGCATTATTTCTGGGGAAGTGTTGGTAAGGATAGAAGGAGGAACCATAATGGATGCCATGGGAATTCCTGATAAGGAGCCTTATGAAGCATGGACCATAGGCTAATCATATTACTTTTTCTCATAAAATAAGGAATATAGAAGTATAATTTCAAGAAGCTGTCTTCTGAACACACAAAAGGGTGGTTCACGAATCCCCAGTTTCCTCACCTATGAGCATTTCATACCAAAAATTTGAGATTTGGTGGTTCTGCTGAATAGAGTGAAAGGAAATAAACATACATTCCATTGGGAGGATTGAATAATCTTCTACATTTAGGCATTGTCGAATGGGATTAAATTATTAGACTGGGGTGAGCTTATAGCAGAGAGATTACATGAAGGTTTAATGAATTTTTTTAGGATGTGGCTTTTATATGTCCTCTTTTCTTTTCTATATGTTGGCCTGTACCAGGGAATGGGTTGGCTTACCACATGAACCTTTGATTTCGGAGATGAAAATTTATGAGTACTATCCACTCGACAGCTACAAAAGTTCTCAGAGAACTTTAACAGAGTGAATGATGTATTCTTTGCATGATTAGTCTTTTAACTAAAAGGAAGATTGAACAAGAGGTTATCTAAAGAAGGTGTTCAATTGATTAGTACCTACGATAGCTACTTTATACAATTTACCAGGTTAACATATATAAGAGTAGGAGGATTTAAAGGAGAGCCCTTAAAGCTACCTAGGTATGTGCTGGATAATCTAGTTCTCATAGAAGTATATAGGTTTATGCACCCTAAAATGGTCACCTAGACTGTGGGCCCCATTTATCATTTTACCATTTTATCAAATTTCTGAATCAATGCTTTGGAACATTTTCAATTCAAATCAATTTCCTTGATCAAATCGTAATTAATTTAATTATTCAATTATTTTAATATTTCCTAAGGTTTGATCATTCTTATTTAATTAAAAGATTTAATCTCCCTTTTAATTGAATAAAATTCCTCTTATTTAATTAAATTCAATTTCTCCCATTTAATTAAATAAAATTCTTTTAATTTATTTAATTATAAAGAAAACTCCTCTTTTAATTAAATAAATAAAAATCCCCACTTAAAGCACTTTATTTGATGAAAAAGGAAATAAATTAAATAAAAATTAAATAAAAATCTCTTTTTTCTTCACATCCTCCTAAGTGGTGGGTTTTTGCCTCTTAATCATAGCCTTTGATTTTTGCCTCTTAATCTCAATCGTTCACTTTCCTTTAAAAGGAGACCTCTCCTTCTCATTTTCATAGTATTGTTATGCTGCAAGTTTGGAGAGCAATTTTGGAGGAGCATTTGAGCATTTGAGCTTGGATATTGCAACTTCTCTCTTCTTGTCTTCTTTTTCTTGCATTCATGGCTTTTCATGTAGATTAGATTCATGTTTATTTTCATAGATTAAACTTGCATTTGTATTTGCTTTCATAGAATAATCATGCATTGTTATCATATAGAGCAGATCTCATTTTCATGCATTTGAATCTCTCATTTCATGGTGTACTTCCATAAGCACTAACTAGGTCAATCTGAGGGCCTCCATTTCACACCTTTGCACTCCATGACTAGAGAGCTATGGATCGATATTTGAGGCCTCATTCTTGAGTAACCTTGGATGGAATTATTCATAGAAGTGTGTCAACATTTATGCACACATTTTTGGCGCCCATCGTGGGGCAGAAGATTCATTTTCTGTCTTTATAGCTATTTTTAGTCAATTTTATTTTTGGATCCAAAATTTCTGTCTTTTCTGTACTTGCTATTTTTGTCTGCAGAGAAAGTTCGTGCGAGCTTTCGCTAGTTTTCGCGCGAGATTGTGCCAAATCTGGTGTTTCTTCGCGTGGCTTGAAGTACTTCTTCACGCGACTTGTATTACTTCTTCACATGAGATTCAACATCAGTGTCATAATTTATCTGGTTTTCTATTATGTACTTTTCTGTACTGTCTCTGCATTTTATCGCACGACAGTGCATTTTGTCGCATGAGCTTTCTGTTTTCTCATGCGAAACTATCATTTTCTCGCATGGCTCTGTCATTTCCTCATGCAATATTTCATAGCAGAGAGTTGTTTTCATTGCTATATCGATTATATCTCTGATTTTTTGTGCTAACCACTAATGTTTACTATTTCTAGTGGTTTGTGATTTGTTTTTGTTGTTGCTGTTGCTGATTTGGACTTGCTTGGATAAACAACAAAATGATTCACGTTGCTTTGGATTTAAGGTATTTTGTTGCTCTCTATAACATTTGGATTTTGAGAATTAAAATGAACATCTCATGTGTTTAGCTTGAGTGTTTCTTTCTTTCATAGATCACATTTCCAAATTGGTGCTCTAAAATGGACCTAGATTTGCTTTCTTGCATATATGTTTCACATAGTAATTAGGCCCTATGAAAACTATTTGTGGTGATCTTGAGAGAGTGGGCTTCATTCGCTTGTTTTACATGCGAAGCTCTTCTTGATGATAGATCCCCTTGTAGGTAGGGAAGGATTTTGTTTTCATCTCATTGGTCAACTTGGTTTGGACTTCAACTTTTGGCAAAACTTTCTCTCTTTGGAGGATTGGTGTCATTTGTTTTTGTGTGAGCCTTGAATGAGGTGATTTCAAATTAGTGGGTCAATGAATCATGTATGCTATGTTTTGGTGAGGTGAAGAGGCTAGAGGATTATGCTCTTTTCCCTTTTGGGAGAATCAAAAAATTGGAAACCTTGAATCCAAACTAAGTCCCCATGTGGTCCATTTTGTGAGTCTTCCTTGTTAGAGAGGGTTAACCGTAGTGGAAATCCCCTTTATTGGGTCAACCACGTGGACGGAACCTCAAGTGGTAATAGCCATTTTCACAATGGTAGTGACAACTGCTATATAAATGTCCTTGTGGAAGAAATCTCCATGGGTGTAGTTTCTTGTGGGTTGTCAAATCTCCTCAGCAACTCCTGATTGATTAAATTCTCAGACTGTGTCAAAGCCTCGGTGTGCCAGGTGTAACCACCTAATTTCGGTCTGTCGCAACTATAGACCCTATTTGCCCTAAGTGTGATCATACCCTCGAGTTATGTCCAAACGACCCTGTTACTGTTTGGCATAATTCTTTTAATCAATTTAATA
>MU227770.1:742317-757163 GCA_018584345.1 Thuja plicata
GGGTGAATCAGTGTTTATCTATTAATTATATTTCAGCCAATTAAACATATATCAAATGTGCATCCAAAGAAACATAACAAAAGAACACATAACACATGATATGATTATGGATAACCTTGATTAGAGGAAAACTTCGGTGGGGATTAGTACCCACGAAATATTGTACTAGGTATAATGAACCTGTTAAAGTTCCTTTGCCCTGTTAGAAGTAGTCTTTACAAATTAAGTACAATGACCTGGTTAAAGGTTTGACCCTGTTAGGAGTCTTTTACAATAACCCTGTTAGGGGTGTATGGCTCACTTCCTATGCTCACTTCCCAATAAGATGAAGGCTACAACCCTCTGAATGTTGATATGCACTATATCAAAAATGAACTGCTGTAATGACACTGCTTTCTGATCAGTTCCATGTATGCGTGGATGCTCTTACTCCTTTAAAGAGCTATATCATCTTCTAACTTCATTATACTATTCTTCTGTAACTTCTACTTACATCATAATCGACACTTGTAACATATCTTTACATTACATACTTATATCTTCAAATCTGAATAGGCGCGACCCAAAACAAATCATTAGTCAGCCCTAAAACAAAAATACACAATGCTTCTGAACAAGTCAAACTAAGCGTGTTTACTATAACATTAATTACATTATTAAAATCTTATAACTAAAGGTGCTTAGCCATTACATTATAAAATCATACACTGATAAAAACTGTAGTCGGCTTCCATGCTCTGTTTCCTGGACTGCAGGTCTACTAATCTGTCTGTAACTTTTCCGTACTGATGTTCCATACTCTATGCGTTTGGATCTAGCATGTATATACACCATAGAGTATATACCTAAGCATGCATGTTCTTGTGTGATCTCTAACACATGCGTTGATGTGCTGATCTCTGTATCTCTCTGTCTGTCCTATTTTCTATACTTATTCATTTTATCTTCTAAGTTATCTTTGATAGAAACTTAGTATGACTTTGTTTCCATGATTGACAACACAAAATAAGTCATGCTTCCTCAGGAAGTCAACTTGCCAACAGAAATGGCTATTCTAGTTAGAGGAAATCCCTTTGATTATGGGAGGAGATTTCAATATGATAGTTAAATCTTAAGATAAGATGGGGGTAATAGATTGGAGTGGAAGGGAAGTTAGAAATTCTTCTGGAAGCAGTTGTTAGGAAAACACACACTTATTGACCCACTTATTGGATGTAAATATAATCACAAATAAATTTGGTACACCTAGTGTAACTATCAGCAAGCTAATAAAAGGATTTAATCCATATTGGACAGATTCAACTTTAATCATGATTTCTTCAGATGTCAGAAAGATGAGGTTGGTAGGGTTGTCCGAGTTATCTTGTATACTTTTTCAAACCACCACCCCATCACTATTAGGCTCCTCTCCTCTGGCTCTATTGCTAATAGATTCTTTGGGAATAATACCTTTTTCCTTAACACCTCCCTTTTGGATGAGCCAGGTATTTGCAATGCCACATTTATGATTACATGGTACAACGATTCTATGGTTAAACACAATAGTGAAAGAGATAGATGAGCCCAAAACATTGCAAGTTGGAAAACTCTATTCCAAACTACTGGGGGTAAGAGAGAAAGATATGCTAGATAGAAAAAAGGTTTACTTCAGGAAGAAATCTCTAGGAAGAATATGATCTTCAAAAGAACCCTTCCTCGGATGATGCCACTTTGAAACTGGCTAATACTAAAGATAATGCCCACTTGCTCCTGTACTCTTTTTAATAACTACTAAATTAGTTGGCTATCTGATCTCAGATGACTCAATATTACCAAGGGTTAGGGTTGTGCAAATACCTAAGGACAAGGAGATCACCAACATACAATTTGCAGATAATACAACCTTATTATTAAGGTTGGAGGCAGATAATCTATCCTTCTTTATGGATAAGATCAATTTATTTTGCACAGTCTCAAGAAGCAGGATCTCATTGGAAAAATCCAATTTCCTAGGATGGACAAAGGAGCCTCCCAGCTAGCTTTCTTGATGGAATCTTAGATGGGAAGGACCAAATTACCAAGTCAAGTATCTTGTAATTCCATTCTCTATTAACCGTAATTTAAAATCTACGTGGAAATGGGTCAAGAATAGAGTGGAAAAGAAATTGGTCAAGTGGGATAGCTAATACTTATCCATGGCTAGAAGAGTTTAGGTGTGCCAAAAAATCTTGTCCTCCTACTCAATTTATTACTCCTCATCTTGGATTTTTTTCCACTACCAGTTTAATTACCTCCAAAAATCATTTGGGATTACTTGTGGTTTGATGGAAGTGGCAACAAAAAAGGGCATGTTTTTAAATGGGAATGGCGTACCACAGGTAAGAAACAAGGGGGAATACATCTAAAAGATCTTAGAATACAAGGGGTCTCTCTGGAAACTAAGTGGATTACAAAAGCATTGGAGGGAGATGAGCCATGAAAATTCTAATCAGAAATAATATTTTGAAGGGGCACCCCAAGAAAGGAAGGAATTGGAACAATCTGACAATGAATGATATTATTGTAGGTGAGATTGAGTTTAATGTGCAAATTTTAGTAGTCTTTAAATAAATCTGGAAAGGGTAGAATTCTGTCAAACAACTAATAATAGGTAACAATGTTATCCACTATCATGATAAGGTATGTGGTAACATGTCTATTTGGTGGAACCTTAAAATCAGAGGGAAGCCTTTGATACTCCTTCAAGGGTTCTCAGCTAGGAAGTGGAATGATAGATGTTCTCATGCTTGTAAGACATTATTCAGAACAATTTTCTCTTACATTGGGAAGAGTTGAAAAATAGATTTGCTCTACTTGATTCATAGTTTAGAACTTATTCTATCTTAAGAGATGCTTGTAGGGATATTAACCTTCCTAAATATTTCTATGTTGATAGTAACTATCACCACCTACTAAGATGGGCTGATGGTACCCTACTTCCCAAAAATAGCTCCAAACAAATGTATGGGCTCCTTACTAAGGACTGCTCCATATTCCCTCACATGAACTAGTGCTAGAATCCTGATAAGTGGTCTAGAATCATCTGTAACCTCTGGTCCTCCCTTGCTAAACTTAAAATCAAGTGCTTTCTTTGGCATCTTCTCTTGCATAGGTTGCCTTTTAGACTTCCCAGTGGTGAACCCAGTCTCTACTCCTTCTGCAATCTCCTCGAGTCTTTCATGCATGTCTTCTTTAACTGCCCCTTTACTCTTGAGATATGGAATTTATTTGGTTTGCCTCAGCGATTTTTGGTCACTATTTTAGAGATCATTTCTGGTTGCATTACAGGTTTGAAGTAGTCTTTTAACAATTTCTTTTCTCTTCTTTCCACCTTAATTATGTGGAATATATGAAAATTGAGAAATGATAATCTTTTTGGTGGTACTTCCAAGAACCTTACTGAGTCTCTTAAGAGACTCATCTTTCATAGAATTGATGTGCAAGTTACAATGGTCATAAAGATAAAGAAAAAGAAGCTAGAAGACCTCTTCAAGAATGACATGGTCAGGACTAGATCATGTGAGGTCTCCCATGGGTACACTTTGATGAGAGAGACCCAAGAGATTACCCCCTTCAAAGCTGCATTACAAAACTTCATGGAAGAGGTGAAATAAATTAATAAGGTAGAGAGGCAACAAAACATGCATGTGATCAATGTTGTTCCTATCACTGCTATACCAGGACCTAATGTTCAAACAAACGAGCCCCTGATACACCCTTATGAGAAGCACATCAAGAAGGATGAGGTACTTAGATGGATAGATAAAAAAAGATATCAAACAATACTTTTCACCCTAAAGTATGAAAGGTTCAATAATTCAGATCTTGAATACATAATGAATTGAAAAGAGTCACTGAAATATTAGATATAGATTTAGCCAAAAGACTGAATTTATTTAAAGAATATACAAATAATGCTAAATAAGAAACTTGAATTCCTTCACAATCTGAGATAAATATAATATTATACCACAATAAAAAATGTAATTCCAACAGAAATTGCATTTATACACTCAAATCAACACATCAAAGTTGCGGTATCTTCATATATTAAAATTTCAACCAACTGATCAAAACCATTCTTAGATCATAAAATATCTTTCAAAGTATCTTATATCACTACAAAACTGATGAAAACATAAAATATACCAAAATTACAAAATTTTTCCGACCCTATTCTCAAGTCATAATAAGCCATTTATACCTAGAGAAGTAACTATTTTTTTGGAAGTTATAGAAACTAACTCCTCAAAGGAGTAAAAGTAAGAAAAACAACTAAAGTTTTGAGGAAGTTCGAACAACATAAAATATTAAAACAAAGATAAATTAATCCTTTTGTTGTGATTATCCCAAAGGATATCTAGGCCTATGGTGTCATAGTGACTGATGATGATTGAGCTTGCAACTTCCTCCATTCTAGATGCTTGACAGAAAACTTGACCACAAATTGATGGTTAGGAATGCCAATGTGTGTGATCCTCTGTTTCCACACCTTGTTTTCTCTGTGGACTAAAGCCACCTTTTCTTTGTGCGATTACAAATGTTTATGGAACATGATTATCATTGATTCTATTTCAGAAACCTGAGAGAACTCATTAGGTGTAACTATTTTTGTTTCTTTAACTTGGCACATCTTTTCTGGCTTTTGCAGAGTTTTACCATCATCTTTGAATAGTTGTACTTTAATGAACATGATATCATTCTTCATCATATCCACCAATGCAATGAGTTCTTTTGCTAATTTAGTAGACTCTTCTATACCTTTCTTTATCATGGAATTTCTCCAGTCAAGATGATCTTGTGAGACAAATAGAATTTTATCATCGAAACCTGAAATTGGCTACTCGGACAATAACTTCATCAATCCATAATTCTTTACTTCAGCCATTTGGGCCATTACTTCCATCCTTTAGGTCTTTTCTTTGTCCCATTTTGTCAATTCTGTGTCCAGACTATCTTTTGCAGCCATTGCATCTTCATAGGTCCTACTAATATCATCAATATACTTTCTCCCTCGATCAATCACTGAATCCAACCAACTAGAATAAGCCTCTGCAATGGACTTATTTCATAGAATTTGTACCTTCATTTGTTGATTGTCAGGGGACTTAGGATCAAAAACCATTGGGGGTTGCGTTGTCAGGGTATGTTCAGGGTGATGAATGAGTAAATATACTCTTCCATCTGAGAAATTACCATTTTTTGTCTCTTTCATCTTTCCAAGCCCTTTGACAATTTACTTTGTTGAAGATTCTAAATGCTTGACACCTGTTGCATGGGTGGCTACCCCCAGATCAATTTTCTTGACTATGAAGTCGTCGGTTGTTACTTCGTCTGAACTCTTATCATTTTTGGGGATAACAAGTTCTACAAACCAACGCCCAGTCTGGGCATTAGTGTCTATCATTGCCTCTGTTTTAGGAATTTTAATCTTTACCTCCTTTTTGAGACATCTACTGACCATATCTTTGTCTGGCAGTGAGATTGGTACAATTCTTCTCTTCTTTCCAATAGAAGATCGGAGCCATGATGGTGTATCCACTGTCTCTTTAGCAGGGGGAGTTTGTAACACTGTTGTATCAACTGAAAAGGCATCATTGATACAGTCTTCTTTACTGGTCTCACCTCCCAGATCAAAGCTATCCAAATTTAGTACCTCAAGATCCTTCTCATCTATGGGAGCCTTTTTCTCCTCTATGGGATCTAGTTCTACAACTTCGTTGCTGACTGCAAAATTCTTCAATCTTTTGCTACAGGAGCATGTGTTCCTTGTTGGATTAGGTATTTCAGCTTTAGGGGAAGCTTGCTTCACTGGGCTACTCTCCAAAATAGTTGTACCTACAATATCAATTCCAACAGGAGCATTAGGAGGGGGCATTTCAATTCTGGGAGGTAGAGAACTTTGAGTATCCATAGGGGTCTCTGTTTCAGAAATTCTCAATTTTCCTAGTCTCTTCTCCCTTAGAAATCTTTCAGTCCTTCTTATTACATTAAATGATCTTCTTTGAATACTATCATCCTCTTTCCTATCCCAGTTTATCTCTGCAAGTGGCTCATTTAGAACTCTTATGTTGTACTCAGGATCCAACACTTCTTCAAAATGTTCTTCAATTCCTTTGACATTGAAAGAAATATTCATCCCCAAGATTTGTCCCAAGGAGAAATGGGGCCATAGTCTTCTACGCACCTCAAACTCATCCTCACAATCTTCCCAATAATCCTCTAGTTGTTGCAAGTGAGAGAAACCCTTCTCTATTCCTAAATAGAACTTAGAAATTTTTTTCTATCAAACTTTGGGTGAGAAATATATGTCTATAATTTCAAGCCTTTGATTTCTATAGCTAGATTGGGTGCATTTGTAGCGGATTTATAGCAATAATGACCTAACTCCATAGGGAAGAATGTTGCTGCTAATTGTTTTTCCTTTTGATTTTTGTCAATAATTGCTTGTTGTCTACATGATTCTATAAGAACCAAATGATCTAGCACATATCTAGGCATCTTAAAGGGTTCACCTCTGAATCCACCAACCCTGATATAAGTAAATTTAGGAAACTAAATAAAGAAACTACCATAAGTTTGGATTAACTGTATGGATTCATCAGAAAATCTCTTATGAAAATTTCCTCGCAATTCAAAAACAAGATGAGCTAGGAATACATCATTTACCCTAGCATAGTTCTCTGAACATTTTTTTAACTGCAACAAAGGGTGATAATCATAGATCTTCATACTTGGCATCAAAGGTTCTTCATACCAAGATATAGAAAAGAAAAGAAGACATGTAGAAGCCCTTCATACCAACGAAATTTGATAATCCTTCATGCAATCTATCAACAATTAACTCACCCCACTCTAAGGATTTCTCTCCATTTGTGATTACTTGTATGTAGAAGAACATCCAATCCTCCCAGTGAAACATGTGTTGGTTTCCTTTGACCCTATTTAACAGAATTACTAAGTCTCTTATGTCGGGGATAAAATGTTCATGGGTCAGGGGTTTCGGAAGATAGGGTCCACCCCTTTTAGTGTTTAACAACCAACATCTAGCGATTATATTTCTGTATTGTTTCTTCTTCTCTAAGAAGAGTGAGTAAGAAGTACTCACAATCCATGCTTCATATTCGTCTCTCTCTGGAATACCCATGGCTACCATTACTGTTTCCCTATCAATGCTTACTAACACTTCCCTTGAAATGGTACGGATGCACTTCTTGTCTCTATTGAATAATGATTCATACATTCTATTACTAACTCTGGGCATGGGGTTACAATTGGGAAAGCACAGCCTTCTACCAGACCTCTTTGTTTTGTCTTCTTAGCTATAGAACCTTTGCGGCGATTTCTTAATCTCCCAAGAATTTCCTCCACAGTTACATTCATAAGGGTTGTATCCTCCAACGCAGGGAGAGAACTGATTAGAATAGAAGAGGACTGTAACTTAGGTAACAATGGCCTATTATAATTCATCTTTTACTTAAACAAATAAAATTCCAGAAGCAAAAAACAAGAAATTTGAGAGGAAACTTGAAATCTTGTTATTCTTCAATGAACTACATAAACTAGAATTTCAAAGTTCATCCACTCACCAGAGTTCATAAAAATGTCAGAACTGCAACCTGGAATTTACCTCCTCCGTCTCTCTAGCTCCACAATGGTGAAGAAATCAAGACTGAATGAAAAAGAAAAACAATCTTCTCCTATAAAAAGCAAAAGATTTGCCCTAATTCGTGGCACACTTGAAATTTTATTTCCTCTATGCAAATTAATGACGAAGTGACATCAGTCTGAAATGCTATGATTTAACTGTCAAATCATACCACTTAATCATACAAAATAATGATTAATCTCCCTAGAGAATATGCATCCTTTGAAAATTTGAATTTCCCGCCGCTCATGTTTTATCCGTACTAATGTTACCTTTTCCTTTGATAAAATCTGGCGTGAACTTAAAAGGGAAAATCTTTATTTTGAACTTTATGAATTGAACTCCAAAATTTCAAAGTAAAGTTCAAAATAGAATAACGAACAATTTAAAAAAGACGTGATGGCTTCTGAGCTATAAAGGACAAAAGACCCGCTTGCACTTTTCTTCACGGTTTGAACTTCAATTTGAACTTTTGAAAGTTCAAAGTAAAGTTCAGAACAAAGTTCAAAACTGCCTATGGGAAATACTTAGCTGGAATGAAGCCGCAGACAAGCAAGACGTGCAAGCATAATTTGACCAAAGAATTTGAACTTTCAAAATTTCAAAGTAAAGTTCAAATTAAAGTTCAAATGGGATTTCAAAAGCCAAAATTTGAAACAAAGAGATAAATGAAGAATAATCATAAGTAACAAAACTCGATGTAACACATATATGTATGGCTCTCTTTTGGTAAACGGTATGAACAAGGCACCTGAATGTATACATTTTTTACGAAATCATATATCTTTAATAAAAAAAAATCATTTAAATTCTTATTAAATTTGAAAGGGAAAAATATATTAACCAACATCATGTTACTAGATTTGAGATTTTTGTTTTAATCTCTATAGATTTAGCAAGTTATAGTTACGTAAAAAATGAAGTTTACTTTAAGGAAAAGTTAAGTAACTTTGCGTTTGAAAGACACTTAAGCCATGTGTGGCTATATATATGTTTTAAAAAGACTTTAGAAAGTCCCAAATTTTGGTGTGAATAATAGAATTAAATCTTTTTTTCCAATACATCATATTTTTGAATTATTTTTTTAGTCTCTGAATGAAATGAATAGATGATAATTGCATATTCAAATCTGTGTGTTTGAATCAGTGTGGAAGAATCTCTTTGTGGATTTATTTCTTAATACAATGGTTGTCTATGTATTTGAAAATTTATCGTGAATCTGAATGGATTTATCTAGTTTATGAGTCCATGTTATTTGATTTAATTTAAATTCAAGCAATGTCTATGTGCTTTGACTATCAAGATTTCCTAGTGCAGGAGCACCTTAAGGTCTTGCAAAGATATTTGAATCATTTGGCTTGTAATTTGGTTTAGCCAACCACCAAAGTTAAAAAGGACTAAATATGAAGTCCCAAGTGTGTTTTGTGTGTGTCTAGAGTTAGGAGTGATTAGGGTTTAGTGTTTGATGAGATCAAATAGGAGTTAGGTGTTTAAGTCCTAGGAAGTTAACCAAGTGGTCAAACTTGGGTTAAGTTCCCAAAATGGAGTGTCATTTTGGATTTTGATGTTTTTAGGTGTTTGAAGGTCTTATATGATGATTTGAAGTCAATTTGGGTCATTTTACATAGTGGTTTGATAAAATGCTAAAAGTTGTAAAAGTTGCCCATGACAACTTTTCAATTTTGAAAAGTTGTCATGACAACATTTCCTAAAATCTAGGAAAGGGATTTAATGATGCCCGAATCCTAACATGAGGGAACATACATGTGGGAATATGGTATATAAGGTGGATAAAACCCTAATCTGATAGTTAGTTGTCATTGTGTACGAACTAAGCATTGTGAAGGAGAGTTTTTTACTGTATTTTGTAACAGAGCTTTGATCCAGTTGTTTAATGGATTGAAAGTGATGAAATAATGAATTGAGACCTTTTTTTTTGGAATGCAGTTACTTGATGTGGAATTGGTTTAATTTTTTAGTGTTACTAGTTAAACTTTTGTAAATTCTTTCATTTCTTCTGGTTCGCTGTCTGGTTTTGAGCCAGTCATGTAAATATGCACCCCACATGAATTCCCGTGGTCAAATATTTATGGCCTCTTAGAATAAAGTAGGAGACTCCATGTATAGTTTATATATGGCTTGTGGAGTCTTTTTGTGTAGTGGAAGCAATTTTAACACCAAGGCCTAGGTGAGTGCTTGTGCATTCTGGTTAGGAGCTTGGATGAGATAGTAGCAAGAAAGATTGCTAAATGGATTGGGGGAACCCAATAAAAGATGGGAGGATGTAGAGGAGAGATTACTTGATATTTTTATGCAAGGATATGATCAGAGGATTTTAGTAGACCACCTAGTTCAAACCAAGAACATAGACTGGTGTACATGTTCCCAAAACCCTTAAAAGTAGGGGTTTCTTGAAAGTCCTATGTACGGACAAAGTGGGGGTATAAAAAATTGAAAATCCTAGAGCCTATGATAGTCTTAAAAAGAATCCATAGTTGATTCATAGGGGTGCTAATGGATTTTGTGAGTAAATCCAAGATTATAGTGTGTAGGAGGGCTAATTAGGCCTAAAAGGCTACAAGGCCTAAATCTTGAAAATTAAGGACCAGTTTGAAACCTAATGGAGGGATCCTTAAAAATAGATCAAGTTTAGTTGAAAGTGACCTAGGGATGGTAAGGAAACCCATTTCAATAGGAAAGGATAGTTTGGAGAGAAAGTGGCTAAGATAAGCCTTTGGGTGCATAGTTGAATGGAGAAGGCAATAGTGGAAGTTTGAAGTTGGTGGAGAGTTCATAGTGAGTAAGAGGATCATAGAGTTATTCTATGGATAGGTTAGAGTAGGATACCCTAAGAAGGCCCAAGGAGAGGTCTTTATTGGAGCAAGAGTGCTCTTGAGAGTGAGCTCCCCATCATTGCTCGTATTAAAATCACATTTATGGCATGTTTATGTATGAATGGAAGCTGCCTTTATTACTTTCTGGTAAAAATTAGAACTATAAATTTATTTTACATTTGAATTATTCATTGAATATCATCTAAAGGGAGTTGTAACTCAATTCGAAGGGAAACTAATTTTAGTTATCCCAACTATTGCTTGTCAATTTGGGTCCTAAAAAAGGGATTATAGAGTCAATAATACATAACATTATTTAGGATAAATCTGTTAACCAACACATGGAAAATGGATTTGTTGAATATTCAAAAATTTCAAATGCTTACTCCATACCTCATCAACATCCCATGAAAAATTCCTTACTCTAAGATCAACAAGATTATGAATGACCTCTATTGTATTCTTTACTTATGATGCTCTAATATCCTTATTCAATTTTGCTACCTTCTCTTTCAATTTATCATTTTAAATATTGCTTGTGGCTACCTAAGTCTTTAACGTCATTATTTCATTAGGTGGAGGTTTCTTCAATGACAACAAAATATCCTGATCTAGTACTTAATTTTTCCTTTAACCTTTTATTCTCTTCTATCAAATTCCTATTTTCTTCTGTTAAGATTGCAATTTTCTCATTTTTACCAGAGACCTTTTGTGCCATTTTTGCAACATCAATTACAAGTCTTGATGCTCATGGACTTGTGAAATACGTAGATTTTTTCAAGGAAAATTGTCCATATAGCTCATCCTATGTTTTACCTCAAAACTAAATTAAATATTACTTATTAATATTTAATCAAATGTAGAAAAGGGTTTGTAATACATGATGACAAGTCATAAATAGATATCAAGGTTCATAAGATAGGGTGAAATGTGGCATAAAATTGGACGTAAGTGACTCTCATCAAGTTTCTTAGAAGTTGATGCAATGAATGATCTAGGTGGTGGTAGGATACTTGGGGAGGTGGTTGTGTAATTGTAAGAGTGTGGGGGAGAAGAAGTGGATCGTTTCTCTAAACCAAGTGAAGGGGGCTGAATTGGAATCATTGGTGGATAAGCTGCTCCAATGGGTGATCTAATGGATGGTGGTGAGGATTCAAACTCAATCTCAATGGAAGTAGGCTTGGGTTCCTCAACTCTCACACATATTTAATGAGGAAGAGGCATGTTTTCAACATCTAAATACAAAATCAAGAGCATCCTCATCCTAAATTCTATAGAATCCATCTTGTTATATTAAGGAGCATAATTACCTTGTCTCTGCTTCTTATTTTTAGCATAATATTTTTGTACTATAAGAGTCATTGATGAACTCAATCTCTTAGGATTACCTAAAAAATCAAAATCAACCTTCTACACAAGAGCAACAAAGAGGGTAAAATGGTGGAATATGGTGTAATAATAGAATAATGATATTATCACACTCAAAATAGTACAATATATATTAGCACTCCCTTGTACTAATTGAGTTGATATGAACTCATATGAGTTATCTATGAATCAATCTAAATAACTCATAAGAGAGAGGTGAGGGCTGATTATATAGTAGAATATGGGCATATAATTCCAAGAGGAATGATAACTCCCAAATGCCCAAATTAGGTGGGAGTTTTACCTACTTGGTAAATGCTAGAAATCTGGTTATTAAAACTAAGGTAAAGACAAGAGAATGGTTATGGGGAGGTGGCTAATAAATCAAAATGAGGGTGAGACATTCAATTACCCAAGTTTGGGTGTGAATGACATGTGATTGTAGTAGTTTTCCATGCGTCCTAATGATTTTAATTTGATCTAAGCTTAATATATGTGTAGAAAAAAAAAATATTCCCTAAGATAAGGTAAAATAATAACCTACACCAAAATGTACCACCTTTCTCTCATCTTCATGGAATCTTAGTAATCCTCAAAATTCTTGATCAAGTCTTCTACTTGATCATATTGATGTAGAAGAGCACTAGATGAAATGAAATTTATGAATAAATTTGGGTCATAATATCTGTAAGTATCCATGGGAAGATGATATGCATTCAATATGCTAGGAATGACTTCAAGTCCTTTTCTACTCATGAAATGATATAAAACTTTGATGAACACTTGGGATGAGAGGAATGATCCCTTATTGCAAGCTCCTCTTACAATAGCTACTTCTACACAGACCAACTGATTTATAATCTTAAGGAGTGCAATCGTATCTAGTGCTATTATTGGTAAATGTTTTGGTGGTAGAGAACTTTCGAAGACCCTAATGAATGATGATCTTTATAATAGAACTAGGATCCCCAATAGTAATCCACTTTCTTACCTAAAATATTAATATGTTGGTCTTAATAACTTCTTGGCCCTTTCTAAAAGTCCCGATGGGACAAGTTCATTCAAATACCCCATTATTCCTCTCAAAATATAATTTTCAAATATGATATAAGATGATCCTTGGCTATATTTATCCCAAATATAAGTCCATTCTTGAACTATCACACTCTCACCTTGAATTTGAGGCTCAACATGGAGCTCATGATCCCAGAATTTGAGCCATTCCATAAAAAAATATGTATCATTATAGAATAATACCTGAAGTTTGAAGTACTCTTTGAAGTTTGAAGTTATCAAATCACTATGCATCCTATCAGCCAACACTGAAGCATAATCAAAATTTCTATGAGTGTCCATCCCTTGTCTATCTAAACAAATTATCAACATCTTTAGGATGTTAGTCTTAGCATCTTCACCATACCACTAACATAAAACATAATAAGTATCTTCTCGGCACTGAACAAATAAGTCAATATGGTAAGGTGGCTTATCATTTGGGCCTAAAGATTTCTATTCCTTTGATAAATCCTTGGCGCACAGAGAGGAATCTTGTTGAACATGCCAAATTAAAGAGAGGGGGGTGGGGGTGAATTAGTTATTCAAAAACACTTTCATTTTTTTTACTCTGTCAATAAACTCACGAACCGTACAAATGATAATGAATTTTATATCAATATTAACTTTCATTCTACCGTTAACCACATCAAGAAATCATAATAAATGAAAACATGAAAGCATAGAACCACCAATCAATAGAACCAAATTTTATGTGGAAACCCAAAATGGAAAAAACCATGGAGATAATAATTCTAACGAAATGAAAAACCAGTTAAGGTGACACCGGTTAAGGTTATTTTTGCAAAGGCTCATTGTTGATTTGCTCACTGCAATTGTTTCATTGTCGGTCAGGCTAACTAACATTATACAAAAGAGATGTTTTATAAACTAGATATGAAATGATAAGATTGCATCTGAATATGCATAAGATATTTCAACAATTAATCTTAGTTACCACATCCAACAATAGATCCAATTGCTGATATTTTCTTTGTACACCACTATCTAATCTAGTGCAAATTCCCTTCTTGATCTCTCAATAATCTTTATCACTTATCTTCACCTTTCACAGTACACTATCAAGAACTCACTCAAAGAATCATTTTACAACCCACTTATCTTCTTCCACACTCACACTCACATCCCACAGATACCAAAGGTTTTTCATTATTTATATAGATATCTAATGATATCCATGTCAGGCACACCAAATGAATGTGTCAGCCTTAAATCAAAAATATATTAAAATTACATTTAAGCATTACCACTGATCCTAAATCTAGGACACCCTTAAGAAAAATTTACAACATATTACATGAGGACCTAAATATAGGTCACACTTAAGATGTTTACAATGCATATTACATTTACCAAAACTGTCAGAACACCAAAACCAAGACCATGTCTTGATCATCAAAACTTCTGAACCCACCGATAGATGGAATGAGATAGAAAATGTCCATAATACAATACCAAAATATAATTAATGAACTACAAGAAATTCTAGATATCAACGACACCTGGAAGAGCATTGTAGGCATAAAAGCCAATAGTAACCGATAGAAGACACCATGCACCACTAATTACTGAAAGCACACATGTGTGACATAAGTGTACCAAAACATGTAATCCTTTAGTGGAACCTGTGCGTGTGTATTTGGGTACCTGATGAAAACAACACAAACACTCAATAGGTCATTGCATTAGTCTAAATGGTTAGATAAAATGTTCAAAACCACTAATATCGGCCTATTGCCTTCTAACTAGAAAGAGTGTGATTAGTTGCATATTAGCTCTTAGAATATGCTACAAATCAGTGACATATACTATTCTAATATGAAGGATTTAATTCAAAATTAAGCTAAAAAGATGATAAAGCATGTATTCTAGCTCTAAAAGATGAAACTAAAACAATGCAAAAG
>MU227770.1:757784-769442 GCA_018584345.1 Thuja plicata
TATTTAATTCCTTTATAATTAAATACTATAGCCATGTTTGATTTTGGTTTGATTTAATTGGTTGAAATTGATTTGAATTGTATGGCTATAATAGTTAATATAAATCAGTGATAAAAATCACTTAGGATATTAATTTGATTTAAAGAATTATGCTAAGCAGTAATAGGGTCGTTTGGACATAATCGAGGCTATGATCACACTTAGGGAAAATAGGGTCCATAGATAGAACAGACCAAATTTAGGTGGTTACATTTGCCCCTCTTTGAATTGATGTGCGAGCAGCGCATTGATTCAAAGAAAGTTTTCAATTTTGACTTCAGAAAGATTGAGAATTCTATTCTTGGTTGTCGAACGAAATGTTGATGAGATTAGTCTCGTACTTGATTGAACAAAACTGATAGAATTGATCTTGAACTTGGTTGTCATCCAAAGATCAATAAAAGATTTTAAAGATACCAATTCTGAACTTGGTTGTCATTCAAGAATTGATAATATTGATTCTGAACTTGGTTGTTGTCCAAAAGTCAGTATGAAGCTGCCAAGAGCTTTAAAAATCTTCTAAAAATGAGGAAACATAAGATATCTAGCTCATGAGAACCAAAGCTTTCTATCCAATAGATCCGACTTTAGTTAAGGAAACTGTTATGCCCTTATTTTGTTTGATAACGAAGTCATTTTGATGCTGTTTCAAGAAAAATTTATTGATGATAGTGTGATCATGCCCCCTCGAGAATGAAATCGAAGGAAAATAATAAAATCCCTCAGTGAAAAAGAACAAAACACTTGCAGGAAGCGGTAGGGCAAGAAAGAGTGGATTAGAAGAAGGTGTGTTTAAAAATAAACACACAATTACCAAGTTAATTACTTGAAAATATGAGTGATAAGGCTGATAAAATGATGTTTAGATCAAGATGTATGATGAAATGTGCAGTATTTACCAATGTGGTGAATAAATGAAGCAAAATCACAATTTTGGAAACTGTCATAAAAATGACACTGTGCTGCTGAAAATGTCGCGGATACCTTTGATTTGGTTCTTGATTGAGTAAAAAGAGAACACAAATGATTTTGTAGTTGTTCGGAAGGAGTTTTAGAACCCCTAAATGTCTCAAAAGACCCATATAATCCTCCAAAATGACCATTTCACTATTCATTTTCACTTTCAGCTATAGAAAATCAGAGAGCTCTGCAGAGAAAATGGTGGTCCCCGTGAGGAAACATCGATTTGAGATGAGCTGACGACACCAACGACCAGCCGACTACCCACCATCGGTAAGTGCCCGATAAACTACCTTGTGAAATTTGCATTTTGTGAATTTTAGAGCCCCTAGAAGGTAGGATCGCATCCTACAAAACGCGCATCGCATCCGATTTTTCCCGGATCGTATCCAATTTTTTTTGGATTCTGCATCGCATCCGGGTTTTCCTGGATCACATCCAATTCTTTAGATTTAGTCGCATTTGTAGCTAGAATTCATCAGGGGATTGTATCCTAGATTTCAGGGATCGCACCCTAATTTTAGGATCGCATCCCATTTTTTGGGAATCATATCCTGTATACTCAATCACATCCTATATTTCCAGGATCGCATATGGTAGAAGACTTAGGTTTTTAATTTTCTTTGATCTGTTTGCATCCTATGAACTTGGAATAACTTAGCAGAGTAGGAATTTGCCCCTTGTTGTAGATAGAATGCTGATGTTTTACTGTTTTGTCAAAAATTAGGCCCAGTTTGAGGTAGTCAGCTTTTGTGGCACTTATCCTGTGCGAGTTCTTGCATTGTCTGGCCGACTGTCAGATGATGAGTAGACCACCGTAATCTGATGTGAATTGCGGTCACTGATAGGTTTACCTGAGATCGGGGTAAATCAAGGGTTGTTGAATGCTTTGGCTGAGAGGTGGCATTCTGAGCACAACACCTTCCACCTACCCACTGGTGAGATTACTGTGACACCTGAGGACATTTTGAGGATCTTGCACGTATCAATAGTGGGACATGAGGTGTTCTTTGAGTCCAGAGCTAGCGTGTCGATTGGGACTGCTTGAAGATTCTTCTAGGATGACAGTATAGATCGTAGATACCTATCCTGGGATTATATGGTCGATCGCTATGATCGATTAGCTATGTACTTGGCTGGATTGGTAGGCAACATCCTTATGCCAGATAGAGGTCAGCACAGTTTCTTGGTGGGCTGGGTTAGCATGGTGGATCAGATGATCCTCCAACGCTGATGGTTTGCCTGAGGGAGCTGTATACTAGCTCACATATACCGAGAGCTCCATGAGATTGTATACCACCATACTCACAGCATGACTGTGGGTATACTGATTCTTTAGATTTGGGCCTAGGAGCACATCCCTGTGACATGACCAATTTTTGACAGACAGAGGGCACCTAAGCAGCCCTATGTGTACATGTATGTAGGTCTCTTACATCAGCCCCATCTGGGCAAGGTTGAGTATTGGTGTTGATTATTTGATGATATGACAGAGGTCGTGTGGCGACCATACCTAGACTATGAGGTATGGACTTCTGATGCACAATAGATTCCTTTTTTATGCTAGAGCAGATATTTGATCGGCCGCACAAGATATATAATTGAGCGTTTCTTGATCACTAGAGTTCTGAGGCAGTATGGTTGATGATAGGGCCACACAGAGGATGTGGTAGTTTATGCTTGTATCAGAGATGAGGCACCCAATTGGGGTGCACAGCTTACTTATGAGACTGCCTCATAGTATATCTGAGATATGGTGGCGATAGACTGGGACCCTCGCCCAAATATTGAGGATGCTGGAGTGTCAGATGGGTATGTTGCAGAGATGCTTCAGTATCTATTTCCATGATTTACAGTGCCTGAGGAGATCATTCCTTGTATAGAGGAGCCTCTGGATTATGTTCCTGAGGATTGACCTGTCAGGGGGAGAGGCGACAGAGATAGAGCACCAGGGAGACATGGGGGCCGCGATGGTGGTAGAGATGGCAAGCATCCTTCCCCAGATGATAGACATGATGGTGATGACAGGGGGGAGGTGGAGAGGCAGTTGATGCCGGTGGCCCAAGTGGTAGTTGGCAGAGATGGCAGAGATATAGATTTGTGGCCCCACAGAGAGATCCTGGCCCTTTACTTACTCCAGAGTAGCAGAGACAGCGGAGATAGAGAGTGCAGGAGCAGGATCCTGGTAGAGATGGGGACCCATTATCTCGATGTGAGCAGGAGAGAGAGCAGCTCAGAGCTCAGATCACAGTTTTAGAGGCTAGAGCCATAACAACGTAGTTGAGGCTAGCTATATCAGATGCATTACTGTTGGACCGAGATAGGCAGATGGAGACGCTTAGGTCAGAGAGGGATGCTCAGGCTCACATAGCAGTCCATCAGGGACAGAGGGCGATATACTATTATGCCCTATATCACGCAGTAGTGCCAGAGGGTTAGAGAGCACCTTCCTTTTCTCATGTAGCTTAGCAGTTAGAGGGGGCCATGCCGCCTCCAGCAGCTCCTTTCATGCCACCTCCTCCTCCTCATCCTGACCAGGGAGAGGGGGCAGGCTAGAGTTGATATCTTGCACCATTTTATTTATTTTGAGATCATACATGTATATCTGGATCCTGTTGAGATCCTCCCTTTTGTACATTACATTCATTTGTATATATATCTGATTCTTGTTTTGGTGTACTGATACTCTTTATGCTTTACTGATACACTATATTCTTTCTGATACTCTTTATGCCTTGATACTCTTTATGCTTACTGAGACATTGATGTTCTTTAGAGTTGATGATACACTGTCATTTGTTTATGCTTACTAATATATGGATACTCTTCTGATACACTTTATGCTTTGATTTGTACCATGTGTATGATGATGTATATCTGATGTAGTTTTTGGATTCTGACATGTTTTATGTGGTAAATGTATCCATTTTGCTTTCCATAGTTGTGGTAAATGTATCTTTGTGCACATGTGATGATATCTTGATCTCGTGATGAGTTAGTTCATAGATGATAACATCATTTTATAATGTGGACGTGATGATTATATTACTGATATTAATATGATATCTATGTGAAAATGCAAATGTATGTTTTTTTGTTTTTCCAGTTTATGCAAAATAGATGTATGGATGCACTTAGGATGTAGAAGTAAAAATGCAATACATGGATGCTTTATTTTTTGTAATTTTCAGTTTCGTGTTTCCAAATGAATGCAAAATGTATGCTATGGATGATATCAGTAATATAAATGGTGTAATTAACTTGATATTTGTAGAAGAAGATAGAAACCATGTTTGAGCATAAATTTCCTTATGTTGTTTATTACTGTTGGCAAAATGCATCAGGAAATCTTTAAATGCATCTATATGAAGACTCTTAGGACTTGTCACCGATTTAGAAAATATTGCAACATTGTTATCATCATTGGGAACTTTTGGAATGGATACTGTCAAATAGTACAACCATCACTAATACCCACTGATATTATGATAATATGAATACTATGATTTATTGGAATGTCAAAAATAGACTAAGCTATCAAGGCATAGAAGCCAGGATAACAAAATAGTCACCTTCCTTTTAATATACTAGATTTTGAGTAAGGCAAGATATTGGACCCGCAATGACCTTGAAAATTCATATCCTTGGGTACATTATGATTCATATACCTTAGTGAGAATCTAGATTAGAAAATAGACAAGGAAATTAAGCCAAACTCACCGTAGTTTACACATAACAAAGATTGAGATATATGCGGCTATCCACCCATAGTGGCAGCTCTTACCATAAACATCCAAGTTAGGTGAAATTTATAGGATCATGTAGAACAATCACCATACGCAGAAAATCAAGAAAAAATTATGCCCCTATCCTTGCAACTCTTTGTCTTTGCACAGACGTCATTGAGTAACTAAGAAGACATAACAAATCATCAATTGAGAATCAATCAGATAAAATTTATAATTATGTAGATGCCCCTAGCTGAAAACATCATCAGGACATTTAAAGAATCATAATCAAACCATTATCAAAATGTGTGCTTAAGTAGTACTTGTTCATCCATCCATCAAACACAGTAAAGATTCATCAATCAAAATATAAGCAATATGGTGTTCCATGTATGTGCCTTGGATAGGATAATCCATTCATGTTTGTGATCCAATACGGCTTTGTAGGAATGCTGTGAGTGTTAATGTCATGTCCCATGTTTTGAAAAGATATTTTGGTTTTTGGGAATGTGACATTGTTTTGCATGTATTGAGTAACATTGTGTCTGTGAGGAAAACCATCCTAGAGAAACCTAGCCACTGCGACCGACTATGCCAACAAAGATGCCCCCAATGCAGAATGACTTATTCCTAGGATGTAAAGATAGACAAATCCCAAGCAAGGACAAGATAGTTATGTAGGAAAATGAAGTCAGCATATGAGCACAGGCAAAATTATGAAGGCATAGTAGTAGTAGCGCATTGATAGATGGAGCGTAGAACACAAGTGATGCCTGATTGCCAGGTTTTCACCACTTGGAAAGATCTATTTCTTTCTCTTTTTGCTACCAAGATGCCCATTTTACCAGGTGCTCATCAAGGCACTTTTCTCTTTTTCAATTTTTTTGCTATTTTTACTTTTTTTGAATATTTTTGTAGTATCAAGGTGCCTGTTTTCTAGGTTTTCACCAAGGATACCCATTTTGTAGGACCTTTTCCATTGTTTTTGGATTTCTTCAGGATCAATTTTCTGAATGTTTTTGGTATTTTGCAAGAACTTTTTGCTGTACAGGCTCTACTAGCTGAGCATTAAGTGTAGAACCACTTCAAATGTAGAGTGTTGATTGGATCTGGAAGAACGTCTCCCTCAGGTGTAGCCAACTAATAAGCTCCAGTCCTAAAAGTAGCAGTGATAACATAAGGTCCTATCCAGGTAGGTTCAAACTTTCCTTTTTGCTCTTTGTTAGGTTGGGTCTTAGGATTTTCTTTCAGGACAAGGTCACCCACCTCAAACTTGCATGGTTTAACCTTCTTATTGTAACCTTTAGACATTCTTGCTTGGTACACTTTGAGGTGATTGAACGCTTGTTGTCTGCACTCATCTAGTGGGTCCAGAGAATTTATCCGATAAATGCGGTACTTCTCATCAGTAACCAGTCCTTGTAAAGATATCCACAAAGATGGGATTTCAACCTCAATAGGTAATACTGCCTCAGCGCCATAGACTAGAGAAAATGGCGTGGCTCTAGTTGGTTTTTTGATGCTTGTTCCTGTAGGCCCATAGTGCCATATTTAGTTGTAGATGCCAGTCTCTTCCAGACTTGCTCACAGTTCTGTGTAGAATCTTGAGAATGTTTTTGTTTGATGCCTCAGCCTGTCCATTACCTTGAGGATAATAGATTGAGGAGAAATGTTGAGTGATATGGAACTGTTCACAGAGGTCATCAATGTCTTGGTTTTTAAATTGGCCCCCATTGTCTGTCACAATTGAAGAGGGTATCCCATATCTACAAATAATGTAGTTCATAATGAACATAGCCACCTGTTTGCTAGTGGCTTTGATTAGCGGCACGACTTCGACCCACTTTGTGAAATACTCAGTGGCTGTAATGATGAACTTGTGTCCATTTGAAGAGTTGGGATATATCTGTCCAACCAAGTCAAAGGCCCATTGCTAAAATGGCCAACGTGTTATGAAAGGTATCAGTTCTCTGGCAGGAGCATGGATGAGGTTCCCATGTGTCTGGAATTTAAGACATGCTTTTGAAAATTGAATAGCATCCTTCTCCATGGTAGGCCAATAATAGCCTACTCTGAGCAATTTTTTAGCTAATGAAAAGCCGTTCAAGTGTGATCCACATACACCTTCGTGGACATCTTTTAAAGCTAGATCGGACTCTTCTAGTTCTAAACAATGAAGAAATGTACCATCGAGACTGCGTCGATATAGGTTGTTAGTTATGAGGATGTAACATGATGCTGTCCTAATTAGGGATCTTTTCTCATTTCTAGATAGATTGGCGGGAATGGTGTGGTCTGAAAGGTAAGCAATGATACTGGCATATCGAGATTGATCTGGGGTATTTAAGGCACATATTACCTGGTATTTAGGATTAACAAAGGTAGGATAGGATATTTATTCCACAAAGAAGTCATAGAGGAATTGATGTTCCTCCAGTTGTAACATGGATGCCAAGGTAGCCATAGCATCTGTAGCTTTGTTCTCTGATCTGGGTATCTGTTGGAAGGTGACGAAGACAAAGTATTTCTTCAAATCATCAACTAGTTTCTTGTAGGGCATCAACTTTTCATCTCTTGTTTGATATTCCCCATTGATTTGATTGATAACTAGTTGGGAGTCACCATATATGTGTAACTCAATGATCTTCCATTCCATGGCGAGCTTGAGGCCATTAACCAATGCTTCATATTCTGAGATATTGTTGGTGCATGGAAACATTAATTTGTAAGATTTGGGAATCTTATATCCTTGTGGAGTAATGAAGAGAACCCCTGCTCCAGATCCTTGTTGAGTAAATTACCTATCAAAGTACATCTTCCATGGAAGTTCGGTGAGATGCATGATTATTTTGTCAGAGAATTCAATTAGTAATGGTGCATCATCCTAGAGCAGTGAATTAGCCAATTGATCTGCAAGTACCTGTCCTTTCATAGCTCTTCGTTCAACATACTCAATGTCAAACTCACTTAAAATGAGGACCCATTTTGCCAAACGGCCTGTTAATGCTGTTCTACTTAATAGATACTTGAGGGGATCGATCTTAGCAATGAGCTTGACTGTATGAGAGAGCATGTAGTGTCTCAATTTTTGTGATGCGAAGATGACTGCTAAGCATGCTTTCTCAATAATGCTATAATTGAGCTCATAAGCGACCAAAGTTCTACTAATGTAGTAGATAGCTCACTCTTTCTTTGTTTCATCTTCTTGTGCTAGTAATAATCCTAGGGATGTAGCTGTAGCTAAAATGTATAGGAGTAAGGGCTTTCCATGAATAGGAGCCATAAGAATAGGTGGAGCAGCCAGGTACCCCTTTAATTCTTTGAAGTTGGCTTCACAGTGTTCATCCCAGTTGAACACAACCCCTTTATGTCGTAGCTTAGTAAAGGGTTGTGCCTTATCGGTAAGTTGGGACATAAATCTCCTGATAGATTGGAGTCTCCCTTGTAGTGTCCTCATTTGATTGATATTACGTGGAGGAGTGATCTCTAGAATAGCTTTTACCTTTGCCGGATCTACCTCGATTCCCTTTGTCGACACTATGAATCCTAGGAGCTTGCCTGATTGGACCCCAAAGGCACATTTATTTGGATTGAGCCTGAGTTGGAACTATTCCATGCGATCCAATATCTTTCCTAAATCAGCAAATGAGTACCTCTTTCTTTGGATTTAGCCAGTGTGTCATCGACATAGTCCTCCATGTTTTTATGCATCATGTCATGGAATATTGTTGTCATAGCTCTCTGATATGTTGCTCTGGCATTCTTTAGCCCAAATGGCATGATGTTCCAGCAAAATGTGCCCCATGCACATGTGAATGCAGTTTTCTCTTGATCCTCAGGGGCGATCATGATTTTATTATAACCCGAGAATCCATCCATTAATGAATACATCTGGTAGCCAGTTGTAAGGTCTATGATCATGTCAATATTTGGTAGAGGGAAATCATCTTTCGGACATGCTTTGTTGAGGTCTCTGAAGTCCGTACAGATCCTAATAGATTTATCAAATTTAGAGACAGGGACCACATTGGATATCCATGCTGCATAGGTGATGACTCAAATAAATCCAGCTTTTAACAAATTTTCCAATTCTGCTTTCACCAACAATGCAACATGAGGATGCATTTTTCTAAGTTTTTGTTTCACAGGCTTGATCTCAGGAGCTATAGATAAGTGGTGCATAATGAGATTGGGATCTAGCCCTGGCATATCAATGTAGGACCAGGCGATGTTGATCTTTTTCTCCTTTAGGAATTCTATGAATTGTAGCTTATCCTCTTCTGATAGGGATTGTTCTAGATGAACTATCTGAGGATCTTCAATAGTGTCCAAGTTCACTGGCTGTGTTGGTTCGATCAATACCGAAGATCTTTCCTGAAAGTGTTCTGGAAGGATATCAAGAATCTCATCCTTTGGCACCTCTGAGAGGTTTTCACCATTGGATACATCTTTTTTCTTTACTATTTGGGGATGTGATACTGCCACAGAGTGGTTTTCACCATCAGTCCACTTTTTCTTTTTATTTTTCAATTTGTGACTAAGAAACTTGATATCCTCTTGTGACATGTTCTTGCTCCTTGCATTGGTGGAAGAAGGATGAGGTTCACAAGCATTAAGGTAACAATCTAGGGAGTGGTCATTGGGAAAGTCAAGGATAGGGGTAGGATCTACTTTGGTCCAATCAATGAGGTCTAGAAGTACCAATGTGAGGGAGTCAGATTCTGAGAAGGACAGCATTGTGTTAGCATCAAAACTGTTAACCGACATGACACAATATGTTAAGTTAATATCTTTGATGTTTAGATCAATACGAGTAAGATCATTGTTAAAAGGATCGTTGTCAGTTATATATGGATCAAACTCTAGTGACTAATCAGTAGATATCTCATCATCATCCCTTTGTAAAAGGAGGCATCTTGCTTGTAGCCTATGAAATTCTTTCAGAGTTATGTACTCACCAATGTCTCCGTCAATGATCAGAGGAAGGAACTCTTCTTCTACTTCAGGAGGATCAATGTCATTGAAAGGAGTGTTAGGTCATTTACTAGGAGATGAGGAAGCTACAAACATGTGAATTGTTTCTATCCCAATTTCCTCGGAGGTGATAGATAGCCAATCTCACTCATAGTCATGAGATTCTGTGACATCATCATCAGATCTATCCAAATATTCAGTAATGTTTATTTGATGGACCTAATTAGTGGCTTGTAGATCAAAATGAGGTAGATTGAGAACATGTGTAATGGTGACCAATTGCCCCCAGTTGGGATGTAAATTCTGTGGCTGGGGTTTCTCTTGAGTGATTGTAGCTATGGTGTCTCCTACCTCTTGAATGGGTGGTTGTTCTACCAAAGGAGAGTGGAGATCCTGTGGTACCTCAAAAATAGGTACGTAGCATTCTCCTTGATATTCAGGATTCTCTGTACCAATATGTAGTAATCTCTCATAAGGCCATGGTTCTGATACTATTTCATCTATTTTATCACTCTCTGCTTTAGAAGGTGGACTATGCTTTGAAGTAGGTTCATTGGATTGAGTATTAAAGCCCAGTCCTGTTTTATCTCCATTGAGGCAGAAATCCATGGGTATGGGTTCAATGATCCCTCGTCCTGTGTCATTTAGAGGTCCTTTTCCTTTGTATCCCATTTTTTTGAGGAAATCATATCCCTTTCCATATTGTTCTAGAGATATCTTTACATGTTTGACCTCAGAGTCCACTGGTTCTCCTTTGTAAAGCCAGTTCAAGACTGCCTATTCTTCTGTGTTATCTAAAGAGGATGTGGATGCCTTTATCATACTAGTAGCCTTGTGTACTTCTGGTTCCTGGATTGTGAGAGGTGTGAATGTTGATGACGGTTTTCCATAAGATCTCGGTGATACTGGAAGTTCTGTCAGTGAAGGAGTCAGGTCCAACTTGTACTCTCCCATGCCTTTTTCTTGAAGTTTCATTGTTTTGCTAAATCCTTTCACAACCATTTCCTTGGTAGTCTCAGGAGTAACTACGTCCATAGCCTCCTTGTTGTGTGGGATCATGTTACCTGCTTTAATATTTTTGCAAGTGTAGTTGGCATCCACAGGAATTGTCACCTCTATCCCATTATGTGGGAGCTTGATGCATTGATGATAAGTGGATGGTACAGCTTGCAACTCATGGATCCATGGTCTTCCTAGTATAATGTTGTAGGCTAGTGGTAGATCCAGAACTTGACATATAACATTCCTTTCAATCAACCCAACTCTGATGGGTAGACAAATAATACCTCTAGAGGATCTTTCTTCCTCATCATATGCTTTGATGGTTATCTTATTTCTAGAATCAATTGTTTTCTCTGAGAGGCCTAGCCTCCTGACAAGATCCAGTGTACATATATTCAATCCAACACCTCCATCTATCAATACGTGTCTAACACGGGATTTATGAATAAGAATTTTGATATGGAGGGGTTGATTGTATGGATGGGTCAATGACTTGTCATCCTCCTCAGAAAAGGAGAGGTAATGTGGCGCTGAGATGTGATTGACCATCACTTGGAATTTGTTTATATCAATATCCTTTGGAACATTAGCAACGTGTAGAGCTTGTTCTAAGATTTCTCTATGCACCGTGGATATTTTGAGCAATTTGAAGATGGAAATTTTGGCAGCAGTTCTTTGCAATTGGTCTACCAAGTCATATTTTTCTCCAGGGATAGTGACCATGTATTTTGTTGCTAGTTTAGGAATAGTCACAATGGGAACCTTGGGTGTTGATGTTGGTTTCAGAGGTCCTTTGATTGTAACCTGTGCTTGGCTTCAGGTTACAATGTTTGTGGAGGATGAGGCTCCTTTGATTGTGATCATGTTGACGGATTCATTTTTAATGCTGAGCATATTGATCACATTGTCACTCTTGGAATAGGTGTAGTTTATCTCATTACCTTTTCCTTTAGAT
>MU227770.1:773628-786721 GCA_018584345.1 Thuja plicata
CATTTATGAATTAGAAGACTCATAAATGAAGATGTAAGAGCCATTAATGCCCAAGGCATTAATAAGGAATGGGAGAGACATAGGCTTAAGGCATCTTCATTAATAAGACATTAATGAAAGCCTTAAAAAGGCAAGGGAGGATGTAAGAGGATGGCTTGAGAAAGTGGACCTTAAGGAAGTCAAGCTTGAGAAAGTGGACTTTCTCAAGTGGGTTGAGTTGCTAATCATTCCATAATGGAATGTGACAACATTAGGAGGTGGGTTAGGACTAGAATTAGGATTAGGATTAGATTAGCATAGGTGAATGGGTTGAGAAGGGTTAGAACCCAGGGTAAGAAGGGTTAGAACCCAGGTTAGAAGTGGTTGAGATAGGTTAGGTTGGGGTTTAGGGGAATATTAATAAATGAAATAAAATTATTTAATTCATTTAGAAATATAGAAATTAATTATTTAAACAATGAAATTGCTTTTTAATAATTAGGGGACTATAGCCATTTTAATTAAATTAAATAGGCTAGGGGAAAGGGTTAATTGCAAGTGGATATTTGATTTGGGGATTTATTTAATTCCTTTATAATTAAATACTATAGCCATGTTTGATTTTGGTTTGATTTAATTGGTTGAAATTGATTTGAATTGTATGGCTATAATAGTTAATATAAATCAGTGATAAAAATCACTTAGGACATTAAATTGATTTAAAGAATTATGCCAAGCAGTAACAGGGTCGTTTGGACATAATCAAGGGTATGATCACACTTAGGGAAAATAGGGTCCATAGTTAGAACATACCAAATTTAGGTGGTTACAGAACCAAGTACACCTTCCATAGAGAACCAAAAATGCACATACAAAACTTGTTCTACATATAACTAAAACTACTATTCCAATAACCATAGTTGTCCAAATGATACCAAAATTGATACCGCCAAAAACCAACTGATATCGCCAATTAGTTGGTATGAAGGTTTTGACATCATTGAAATAAATTCCAGCAACATCTTAATCTAACAATCTCCCCCTTTGACATTGATGGAAAAAAAACCAAAAATACAAAAAACATGAAAACCAAAAACTCAAAACCCCCTTGAGTGGATACTTAATATCATATTTTTCTTCCTTTCTTTCTCTCCCCATTTTTTTCACAATGGAAAAGGGATAAACAAAACAAATAAAGTCAAATAAATTCAACATTTTTTATAGAAAAGACTTTCTTATATCTTTCCTTCAAAATTGGAAGCTCCTTCTTCCATTCGACAATAGAAGCCCCTAATTGGGCACACAAACTATCAAACTCAATCAAATTGTCAAAATATTTACTCCAATATGAAGATTGAAATTACCAGTCATAATCTTAGGCTTTAGCATGGATGTAAACAACATGCTCCAACCAGACCTTTATCATGTCCTTCACTAACCAAATGTCTTTATCAGATCTTCCCTTTGTCTTTATAACAACAACAAATATTCCTAAAGCTCACCAAATCTAATCCTCTGTTTACCATACTTGTCCTTGAAGACATCATATGTCTTTCTCGGCTCATTCAATATCTTTTCAATTACTTCACTTCTTCCTCTAAAATCGTCAACAATTATAGTCCAATGAAGACAGTATATATAAAAATATGCAATTTTCCTCACACATTCTTTAGTTGCACTGATAAATATAGTAAGTTTATGCTTTTCTTTCATACATTTCTTCTCTAGAGAGCTCTTCACCACACCAAAATCTGCACCATACTGCGATGATTTTTTTTATGTCATCGAATAATTCAACTGGTAACATACCATACACACTTGATATTGTGATCCTTTTAATGATCAAGTGATTAGTCAGTAATTCCATCACCAAAGTCTAGTTCACTAAACAACCTATCCACATTTCACCAATCCTGTCAAAATCACAATCTTCTAGAAAATTTTGGACCTTAACAAGATCCTAAGAATCCAATTATGTCAGAGAAGCCACATCTTTCTCCACAACTTCTTCCTCTTTTTCTTCCTTTTCTTCTACTATATTCTCTTCTTTATCTTCTTATTCTTCTTCATCTTTCGAAATGGTAACAACTTCCTTTCCTTTACCACTAATTTTTCTCTTCTTAGGATCCAGAGGGGAGCCAATGACAATAACTTCCAATCTCTTCTAACTTGAGGATGATCCCTCCTCACCATAACTTACTGATACAACACTTGTAACCATCAAACCTGAACTAACAATCATCTACAAAGATATGAAATATTCCTTGCAAACATCTGCTCTATTTTCCAACACATCAAGATATCTACAAATCTTCTTACCGAAAGGAATGTCAGTCTTCTACTCAACATTCTTCTTACCGAGTAATGACCTCAAGAAATACAAAGCTAAACACATGAACAATGACCCAAATCTAAAACCATATGCATTTTCAATAGATATTTTCACATTTTCAAGAAAATTCTCTAGCAACATCTTACAAAGATCCATTTGAACATTCTCCCTTACAACTTTATGTGCAATATTTTTGGCCCACTTATGGTCCCCCATTTTAAATTTTTAAAAGCAAAGTCCATCTCATGATCAAATAAGAATTTTCACTCTTTGCTCATAATATAATGTGAGGATGGTATTTTATAAAAAGTTTAGCTAGTTCAGAATCTAGTTCAAAAAGTTTATATTCTGGTTCGAAAGAGCAGGTTCAAATTATGGTTCAACCGTGCAGGTTCAAAATCTAGTTAAAAAGTGTAGGTTCAAAAGCTATAAAAATTTGAAGTTTAAATATCAAAGTTCCTTGATTAAAAGGTGCAGCTTCAAGTTCAAATAATTTTGAACTTAAAAGTTCAAATTGCAAAGTTTGAACAAGGCATAAAAGAACAAAGACAAAGTGATGAATCAAGGAAAGAAATATTTCGTCATTTTGAACTTTCTATTTGAACTCCAAAGTTCAAATTGCAAAAGTTCAAATTGAATTTCAAATTTTAATTCAAATTGCAAAGTTCAAAATGACAGTCCATTCTATGCAGGCATCCGATAGTCCGAAATTAAAATTTAAAAAAGGGTTGTAGATTTTGAAATTTGAGGTTGATCCACCTTTTATTTTGGTCAAAAGTATTCCCAGATTTAATCTTATGGCTATGAGATCTCATATGATATATTATTTTAATACTTTATCTTAATTGAGTAGCTTGTGACCATGAATTTGTTGAGTTTATGTTTTAGCATAAAATCAGTCTCAATGCGGGGGGAATAACATTTTATTGAACCGTTGGATTTGGACAATTTTTGGATATGTTGTGGAGTGGTAAATTATGCCAGATCAGACCGAAGCAATTTTCAAAATTAGATCATATTAATATGATTGACTGATTACAGGTCTATCAAAGTGACCAACAACTTCTTATTTTAACTCATTTTAAACATTAGTTAAAATGTCTCATTTTTGTAATGAGTAGACCCGATAGATGTTTTAAATTGTAATGGCATATGATTATATTGTAGTTATTAGAAAGATAAGAATAAGTTGAGGTATTTTCAAGAATCAGTTATGTAACTGAAATAGTTACGGGAAAGGAGTTTCTAGAATTCTCTATAAAAGAGAAGAATTTTCAAAGAAAAAGGGTTGGTTCTTCTTCTTCTTCCAGAAGTCTGTGGGCTATAGGGAAGGGAGATCATTTTCTGTATTTATAATAGAGGAATGGGGAATTTTTATTTTTTTTAGAGCTTGATTGTGGTGCAGGGATACAATGTTCTTACAGTCATTTGTATTATGTATTTGAAAATAAAAAGGAATTTATATATCAGATTTGAAGGTTTGCATGTATATTTTTCTGATTGGAATTAATCTATAGGTTATTTCAGTCATTTTTGTTAGTAATAACTGAGAGGGGGGGGGTGAATCAGTGGCCTCAAAAATATTCTAGTAATCAACCCTTAAAACTTAGTACCACAATGTTAAGCCTCTAGTTATCTTCAGTCCTATAAGATGAATGCCTCCAAATATGTTTATCAAATTACTATTTCTCGGAATGATTTGTAAAACCTCTTACTGTATGTTTACCGAATATCAGTTTGTTAATTTACCGAAAGATAGTAAATTATCTAGAGTATACCGATCAATCCAGCTAAGCTATGTGTAATGCAAAACACTAAAGTAATGACTCAAACATATTGACACATGGATTTTTAACGTACAAAACCTGTTAGGAGAAAAACCACTTGGGACCGGTAACCCAAAATTTTCACTCTTCTGAAGTGAGCTCGGTGAAGAGCCAACTCTGTTAAAGGTTACAAACACACTGTTAGGTGTGACCTAGGTTGCAAACACACTGTTAGGTGTGACCTTGTTAGAGGATTTAATAGTTTAGTCTGTCACTTGATATTGGGCATCTCTATGCTACCTTCCTTGTCCAAACTCTTCTGGTTTGTCAAATGGTAACTGGAATCTCATGCTATCTTCATGATCAAACTTTTTGATACTTCTTGGGATGTATCTCAATATAGAAAGGATCTTTAAATCCTTCTCGATTAAGAGACTTTTTGAATCAATGGTTAAACTAAAATAGTATGATCTATTCACATCTACAAATTATACTTGCAAATTTTTAGATCTATTGTAATCTCATAAAACTAATATGATCAATATATCTATTTTTATACCTTTGCTCCACTTTGATTCTGCTCGGTGATGTTGTTCTCTATTGCTCAGTGTTTGCAGAAAACTTTAGCTATTTCCTCATCTTGATTGATCAAGATTGTATGAAGTTGTACTCTTCATCAATTTTTATTTAGCATCCTCTTTTTCATTCACTCCCCATGATTCGTAATGAATTAAGTTGTCTTTATATAGACATAATATCACCATTGTTAGGTTTTTTATTTTCTTGATCTTGGCATGATCCATAATCTTAGCCAATTAGATTTAAAGAAAAACTCTTGTTTTATCTTGCAGATATCTTCTTGCCATTTGGACTAAACAACTTTAAATCCCTTACTTATCTCTGGCTCATCTTGTTCGATGAAAACAATGGTATCTACCAATTAAGTCAATTTTTAGCTCTGCTAGCTAGATATTTTTTCATTTCTGAACTTCAATTATTTTTGGTGTTCTAACTCTTTGATAGCTTCGGTCAACACTCTAGTTCTCCTCAAGCTTCTCCGTCGGTTTACACTATGTTTCTAGCCGTTGGTTAAGCTTGATTCTACTCGTCGGTAATGCTCGTCGGTGTTATTTCTTGGGCATCACTGTGACTTGAATTTTGGTGATCTCTGTCCATCAAGTTCCACTGACCGTCGGTGTTTGTAGTCACATTGTGAATGCTTGTCTTTAATACACTATTGAAAGCATAATCTTTATCTCTTTGATTCTCTGAAGTCTTTGACACTTTGATTATAACTGATTAGATTATATCAAGTTGACATCAATGACATTACAATCCATTAACTGATTTAATGTCTTTCATTATCCTTCTGCATTTTGGTGATCAACTTAATAGCTTCAAACATTCAATCAATTACATGTCATCAATCTCTCCCTTTGGCATTGATGGAAACATACTACGTTATCATACTTTACTATCTGGTGCAGGAGCACCTAGGTAGGCTAGTTGTTTAAATGAACCTAGGGTTTTATCTTTCTTTTTTTTGGCTTGTAGCGGTTCTAGCTAGACCACTAGGTGAATAAAAGTACCAAGTGTCAGACTGTGTGAGTGTTCTTAGGAGGATGAGTCTTGTTAGGTCCTAGGTGGCTTTTAGCCCAATTCAGGTCCAATTAGGGAATTTTGGAATTTTGTGGAAAATTGAGAAAAGAGGGGGCATAGAGGTCCTTTTTGGATGTTTTTTCATCATATTTAGTGGATTGGACAAGTTTTGATATGGTTTGACCAAGTTTGGCAATCAAACTCAAAACTTGCCAAAAGTTGTCAATGTTGTCATTGACAACATTGACAACTTTTATGTCAAGTTTACATCTTCGATGAAATTGGTTTCTTAACTATCTGAAACCAACTATTTAGTTTGGGTCATCTATATAATACCATCCTCAAGATTTTTGAAGGGTTGGAAATTTTGATAAATTTCATGTACGGACCGTGCTAAGCAATAACAGTGACTGTATGTGTGTTTTAAGGTGATCAGGTAGTTTAATGGATTAAGAGTGCTTCTGTAAGCTTTGTTTCATGTAATGTAGGATATTTATAAACTTATTGTGGTGTTATATTGGTAGATTCAATAGTTTTAATTGTTTGTATAAAATCTTTCAAATTTAGCCCAGTCGCTGGTTTGATTTGAGCATTGCTTGCAAATGGGGTCTTAGCTTTCTTCTCCACTGTGGCTTTCTCCCAGGATCTTGGATTACAAAATTAGACTCCATTTACATTGTGTACATAGAAGGATGGGCCCAAGAAGTGGTGGAAGATATTTTTAAGATGATGCCCTAGGCGAGCCAGAGTGGCATGGCTAGGGATCATCAGTGATTGTAGAGCTAGCTAGAGGGATTGAAAGCATCCATAGCTTCAATAAATAAATGTGGGAAGGTAAGTGAGTCAAGGGAGGACCCCTAACCAAGAGGAGAAGTTGGAAGGAGTTATGTTGTTGGCCAAGAAAGTTCATTTCTTGTGCAGGCAGTAAAGGAGGCCTAAAACCTTAAATTTTAGGCATGAAAGTAGGAAGGACTGTACAGACACTTATAAGGGCCAAGACCTAGAAAATATCTAGTGTCTCTTTAAAGGGTGTCTAGATACTAAGTCTATTTGGCACTTGTTAAGACATTTTCCCAAGATAATGCAGAAAAGGTGACCAAATAGGGCTAATTGCTTATAGCCCTATTTAGGAGGTAATTGCATGGGTTCTTGGAGCTCGTTTGGGTTTTTGATACAAAGTGAGGTTTCAGGGGTTGAAATTGGTCATATTAACATCTTTGAATAATGCCTTTCCAATTTGGTAATTTTTAGAATCCATTTGGACCAGATTGTACAAATGGAGCAAGAAAGACCAATTTGGGTCTAGAATAAGGTTTGCAAATATTTGAGTTCTACTTTGTTGGTGTTCACTAGTTGAAGGAATTAGGATCTTGTGATAAGATACCTAAGGTGCCTAGGGTTAGTGGAAGAACCCTAGTAAGTTAGTGAGTGACCTAGGAGACCCTAGAAGAGGTCTAGAAGGAGCAAGACTAGTGCTACATCAGAGTGGTATCAGAGCAAGTTGAGAAACTTGGGAAGATTGGTTTATGTCAGAAGTGGAATCTTGTGGTTCTACAAAGATGGTGACAAATGCAGAACTAGCCAAGGATATGGAGGATAAAAAGGAGAAAAATAGACTCCTTGAGGATACTTTGGAAGTAATGAGAGTAAAGATGGAAGAACTAGTAGATGGTACTAGGAAGAAAGAATATGAAGCAGAGTCTAGTAGTAAGGGTAAGAAGAAGATTGAGGAAGAAGACTACATTCATGAACCTGATCCAGTATTGAATGAGGAACCTTTCTTGAAGGCCATAAGGGAATTAAGTGGCAAAGCTTTGGAAGGGATACCATTATTTGGAGGAAAGATGGATATTGAGACAATCATGTACTAGATTGAGGCAATGGAGAATCACTTTGAGTGTGAGGGAATAAGTGAAGCCCAAAGGGTTAAAGTGACCAAGTCTAGGCTCAGAGGCTCATCTTTGACTTGGTGGAAATACCTTCAAGATGAGAGGGTAAACATGGGAAAACAACCAATATAAAATTGGAATGCTATGGTAACCAAATTGAAGGAGAGTTATCTTCCAGAGGACTACGAAATACAACTCCATAGGAAGAGACAAAACTTGAAGCGGAAAGACCTAGATGTGGCCTCATATACTGAGGAGTTCCAAAGATTGTGTTTGAGATCTAAATTGAAGGAAGAAGAGCCAATCAAAGTGGCTAGATACTTGGGTGGATTGAAGTGGAACATCCAAGAGGAGATTAGCCTATGGACACCTACCACTATCCAAAAGTGTCATCAATTGGCTATAAAGGTGGAAGAGAAGAATAAGAAGAAAGGGGATTCTAGTTTCAAGAGAAATAATAACAATAGAGGTAGAGGAAGAGACCAGAGGGGTCAAAGAGGAGGTTACCAAGGAAGGGGTAGTGAAAAAAGACCCCAAGGAGAAAATAAATTGATAGAGTAGCAGACTGAGAGCAGTTCAAGAGGAGGCTATAAAATAGGTAGGGGTAACAATGTAGGTTCTAACAAAGGAAGAGGAGGTAGGAGTGGATCCTAATTTTCCACTATGAAGTGCTACTACTATGGGAAACTAGGGCATCCAACTTATAGATGTCCTAACAAACCTTCTGCAGTAAATAGTGAGAAGAGGGTAGCATATGCACATGAGGATACTTCTAGTGTCAAAACTTCAGAGGTGGATCATCTAGACTCAGAAATGGGTTAGAACCTGATGTTTAGAAGGGTCTTAATAAGGAAACCAATCAAGGATGAGCCCAAACACAGGAGGGCACTATTTAGAATCAGATGTAAGATCCTTGGTAAAGTATGTAAGGTGATTGTTGATTCTAAATCCATAGACAACATCATTTCAGAGGAGGGAGTAGTAAATCTTAAGCTAGCCAAAATACCCCATGTGAACCCTTATAAGGTGACATGGCTCAACAAAGGCCAGAGTGTCCTGGTCAATGAGAAAACATGGGTAGAATTCTCAATAACAAGATACAAGGATAGATTGCTTTATGACATCCTACCAATGGATGCTTGTCATTTTCTTCTTGGGAGGCCTTGGCAATTTGATAATGGAGGAGTATATGATGGGAAAGAGAACTCCATTACATTCAAGAAAGGAGGAAAGACCTTAAAAATTTAGTCTTTATTAGAGGATGAGGAACCATAGAATGAAACTCCTAATGTTATGTTATGCAGTGGTAAGGAGTTTGTGAATGACATCAAAGATGATGGAGAAGGTTATGCCATTGTGTTAAGACCCAAGGAAGAGGAAACACCATTAAAAGAGACACTGCCAAAGGAAGTGCAAGAATTGCTTGAGGAATATCAGGATATTATGATTGATGGAACTCCTGCAACCCTACCACATAAGAGGGTTATAAGTCATCAAATAGACTTTGTGCCAGGGGCATCCTTGCCCAACAAAGAAACATACAAGTTAACTCTAGATCAGAACTTGGAGGTAGCAATACAAGTACAAGAGCTCTTGGATAAAGGCTTGATCAATAAGAGCATTAACCCTTGTGCAGTCTTGGTTGTTCTAGCATCAAATAAGGGGGGAAGTGGAGATTGTGCATAGATTCAAGGCATATAAATAGGATCACAATAAGGTACAAATTCCCAATCCCAAGAGTAGAGGATCTTATGGATTGCTTAGGTGGGGCAATGTACTTCATAGAGCTAGATTTGAAAAGTGGTTATCACCAAATCAGGGTGAAGGAAGGTGATGAATGGAAAATGGCATTCAAGACCACTTGGTTTATATGAATGGCTTGTGATGTCATTTTTCCTCTCTAATTCTCTGAGCACATTCATGAGGCTCATGAATGAGGTGCTCAAGGATTTCACTGGAAATTTTGTGGTAGTATATCTTGATGATATACTGATTTTTAGTAAAACAAGAGAGGAACATATCAAACATGTTGAGGCAGTATTGAAAAGGTTACATGAGGAGAAGTTGGCCATTAACCTTGAGAAGTATGAGTTCTTTAAACAAGAACTAGTTTATTTGGGCTTTGTAGTGTCCAAGGGGTCTTTGATGATGGACAAAGACAAAGTTGCTGCAATCTTGAACTGGCCTCCACCTACCACAACCACAGAGGTAAGGAGTTTTCATGGCCTTGCCCAATTTTATAGGAAGTTTATTAGGAATTTTAGTGGGATATGTGCACCTTTGATGGATACCATAAAGGGTGGGATCAAGACTAAGTTCAGATGGATAGTAGAAGCAGGGAATGCATTTGAGTTATTGAAGCAACAAGTGGCTACTCAACCAATCCTCCAATTACCAAGCTTTCAGAAGTTGTTCACCATTGAGTGTGATGCTAGTGGGTTAGAAGTAGGAGGGGTATTGATTCGGGAAGGTAGGCATATTGCCTTCTTTAGTGAGAAGCTGAATGATGTTTTGAGTAGGAGATTGTTAATAGTGCAAGAAGTCCACTTGAATAGCATTGGGATTGACAATTTTAGAGATATCTATGACTTAGATGAGGATTTTGGTGAGGCTTATAAGGTATGTGTTGATTTTGAAAACCATTTTCATAGTAAGTTCTTCAATTTTACTTTATAGAATGGGTTGTTGTTCAAAGGAAATTGGTTGTGTGTACCTAAAGGGTCAATGAGGATGAACTTTATCCAAGAGAAACATAATGGTTCTCTAAGTGGTCACTTTGGTAAGGACAAGACCTTGGAATTGGTCCAAAGGTTCTACCATTGGCCAAAATTGTTGAAGGATGTCACCAAGTATATGGATTAGTGTGTTGTGTGTATGAAAGAAAAAGGAGGAATGAGTAATGTAGGGTTGTATCAGCCTCTACCAGTCCCTAATAGGCCATGGGAGTGTGTAAGTATGGATTTTATTGTGGGGTTACCCAAAACCAAATAGGGGTATGATAGCATTTATGTAGTTGTTGATAGATTTAGTAAAATGGGACATTTCATTCCATGTAGAATTACTAATGATGCTAGCCACATAGCTTATTTGTTTTTCAAAGAAATAGTAAGGATTCATGGTCTTCCTTTGAGTATAGTCTCTAATAGGGATGTGAATTTATGAGTCACTTTTGGAGGACTTTGTGGAAAAGGCTTAGTACTAACCTATCTTTTGGTTCACCTTACCACCCTTATACTGATGGCCAACTTGAGGTGGTAAATAGGGTTTTGGGTAACCTGCTGAGGTGCCTAACTAAGGAGTATGGGCAGAATTGGGATATGATCATTCCCCAAGCAGAATATGCTTATAATGATAGCAAGAATAGGATGACAGGGAGAAGTCCATTTGAGTTTGTTTATGGCATGAACCCTAGGGGTGTTTGTGAGCTTAGAGATCTTGGTGGAATGGAATATAGAAGTGGCCATGTAGAGGATTTCACCTCTACCATGAAAGAGATACAAGACCAAGTAAAGAATAAGATACAAGACAATCAATTTAAGCTGAAAGCCAAAGTTGATGAGAAGAGGAGGGATGTTTAGTTTGAAGTAGGAGACTATGTGATGGTCCAATTAAACAAATCTAGACTACAGAAGGGTGTCCCTACCAAACTTCAGATGAAAAGGGCGGGACCTTGCAAAATCTTGGCAAAATATGGAGCTAATGCATATAAAGTGGACTTACCATCAGATTTGAGTATATCTCCAGTTTTTAATGTTCAATATTTGATACAATTCAGAGGGAAGGTGGAGGAGATCATCCCAGATAGTCAGGGGGTCAGTGATGATGTGGAGGTTGTTGTTTTACCTCCCAAGTTTCAGATGGTGGCTGACAAAGTTTTGGACTCCCAAGTTAAGAAGACCACTAGACACAAAGTCTACATGGAGCACTTGATTCAATGGAAGGATAGACCAGAGTTAGAGGCTTATTGGACTGCAGAGGCATAATTTAAGAAGGTGGGCATCTCAGAGGATCTTCTATCCACTGGAGTGACATAACTTCTCATTTTGGGGAGTATGGTGCAGGAGCACCTAGGTAGGATAGTTGTTTACATGAACTTAGGGTTTTCTCTTTCTATTTTTTGGCTTTTAGTAGTTCTAGATAGACCACTAGGTGAATAAAAGGACCAAGTGTCAGAGTGTGTGAGTGTTCTTAGGAGGATGAGTCTCGTTAGGTCTTAGGTGGCTTTTATCCCAATTCAGGTCCAATTAGGGAATTTTGGCATTTTGTGGAAAAATGAGCCAAGAGGGGGACTAGAGGTCCTTTTTGGATGTTGTTTTATCATATTTAGTGGATTGGACAAGTTTGGATATGGTTTGACCAAGTTTGGCAATCAAACTCAAAACTTGCCAAAAGTTATCAATGTTGTCATTGACAACATTGACAACTTTTATGTCAAGTTTACATCTTCGATAAAATTGGTTGGTTAAATGTCAAAAACTGACCATTTAGTGTTTGGATCATCTATATAAGACCATCCTTAGGATTTTTTAAGTGATGGAAAGTTTGAGAAATTTCATGTACGGACTGTGCTAAGCAATAACAGTGACTGTATGTGTGTTTTAAGGTGATCGGATAGTGTAATAGATTGAGAGTGCTTCTGTAATCTTTGTTTCATGTAATGTAGGTTATTTTTGAACTTATTTTGGTTTTAGATTGGTAGATTTAATAGTTTTAATTGTTTGTATAAAATCTTTCAAATTTAGCCCAGTCGCTGGTTTGATTTGAGCATTGCTTGCAAATGGGGTCTTAGCTTTCTTCTCCACCGTGGATTTGTCCTGGGCTCTTGGATTATGAAATTAGACTCCATTTACATTGTGTACATAGTAGGATGGGCCCAGGAAGTGGTGGCAGCTATTTTTAAGATGATGCCCTAGGCGAGCCAGAGTGGCATGGCTAGGGATCATCAGTGATTGCAGAGCTAGCTAGAGGGATTGAAAGCATCCATAGCTTCAATAAATGAATGTGGGAAAGTAAGTGAGTCAAGGGAGGAACCCCAACCAAGAGGAGAAGTTGGAAGGAGTTATTTTTTTGGCCAAGAAAGTTCATTTCTTGTGCAGGCAATAAAGGAGGCCTAAAACCCTGAATTTTAGGCATGAAAGTAGGAAGGACTGTATGGACACTTCTAAGGGAAAAGACCTAGAAAATATCTAGTTTCTCTATAAAGGGTGTCTGGATCCTAAGTCTATTTGGCACTTGTTAAGACATTTTCCCAAGATAATGTAGAAAAGGTGACCAAATAGGGCTAATTGCTTGTAGCCCTATTTAGGAGGTAACTACATGGGTTCTTGGAGCTCATTTGGGTTTTTGATACAAAGTAAGGTTACAGAGGTTGAAATTGGTCCTATTGACATCTTTTAATACTACCTTTCCAATTTGGTAATGTTTGGAATCCATTTGGACCAGATTGTACAAATGGAGCAAGAAAGACCAATTTGGGTCTAGAATAAGGTTTGCAAAGATTTGAGTTCTACTTTGTTGGTGTTCACTAG
>MU227770.1:796227-816177 GCA_018584345.1 Thuja plicata
TCTGAAAGCTTCAACTTCAATATCTATATTATCAACATATGATAAATATAGCTCTGTTGCTTTAACACTCTGCTCTGCTTTTCTTATCTCTGGCTTTCACAACTCTTCTTATCACAAATGACCTTCTTTAAGTACATACACCAAGTATGAGATCATGGGACCTGTAAGACAACTCTTCATAACATCCTTGTCGGCTTTATTAAGTGTGCAAGCATAATTACAACCGCGCAAGTATAAACTGAATAGATGCATCGCTTCACTAAGTCGGCTTCACCAAATTAACCATAACTTTGCAATATTCTTGAAATATGTTTGGTGCCTTTAGATTAATATAAACAACTCATAACTCATCATGAATATACACACACGTATCCTGAAGATAGGTGCAGCTCAATAAACATGTTACATACGTCGGCCTTAAACTGTTATTCCTCCAGAACTGTAACCGTCAATAACAGAATTACATATCTTTACTGAAACATCATATCTGGGTCTGCGTGTATGAACATAGCATAATAAACATGTCAAAACACTAATACATTTGGTACCAAATTTCAATGGCAGTGTTGTTGCAGTTTTTCCGTCACAACCTTGTCGTCATTGCAATTGCGACGGTCTATCGTCGCAATTGCGACAACGACAAGGTTGTGACGGAAAAACTACAACGGCACTGCCGTTGCAATTTGGTACCAAATGTATTAGTGAAAACATGTATCTATCCACGCAAGTCTTCATGTCATCATATGGATAAGTACATACATAAGTATTGTTGTGTATTATATGTTGTCATCAATGACAAACATACAATCAATCAACTGTTCAGAATCAAATCTCCAACATCTAGATCTTTTTCACCATGCATGAAGGATGAGCTAGAATAAGAAATGCATGCACAAAGTGTTAGGATTAGGTAATACTAAGAGGGGGGTGAATCAATATTACAAAACTTAATTTAACTTTCCAACCAATTAAACATTAACCATATGCATGCACAAATGAAAAGAACATAAGAAAATGACAGAGTACTCATAACACCATAATTTGTTGTCGAGGAAACCCTGGCCAAGGGAAAAACCCAGTGGTGATTGTACCCACAAGAATGCACTAAAGTATAGTGTCCCAATTAGGAGACCTAGCACTGTTAGGAGCTGAATATTACATAGTACATTTCCTTGTTAAAGGAATAACAACCCTGTTAAAGGTATACAACACCTTGTTAGGGGCCAACTGAGCTTACAGCTCTTACAATGTAATTATGTTACAAAATATTCTTAGTAATGAACAAAACAAGCATCTCTAATGCTTAGATAGTTCCTATTCATAGCTCATCAATGATCTCTATCATCCTCTTCTCTTCCATTCGTATCTCCTCTTGATATCATCCATCATTCTTTGCTCAAAAAAAAGATCTTACATATATACATTTCTTCTTTACCAAGTCGGCTCTCAATACGAATATTACATAGTCGGCTCTCAATACAAAATAAATTTTATAAAACAAATATAAAATGCATAGTTGAAGCTCTTTCATGATCAAATTATAGGTTATCATCAATCATTATCCAACTCTGATTGCCAGGAGCCCAGGCCATACTCCCTGAATCATCACTTCTGTCTAGCTGCTCTATATCATTGTTCTGTTGTTGTTTGTCTATCTTCAAATATCTCTAACTTGATGTAAACATTACCAAAACAAAATTGATCTTAGGTGGAGGTCACACATACCCCATACTATCTTCATCTAATCTCTCTTTCCATAACTCATTGATCTTGATCTTCGATACCCAAAATACCTCTGTATCTTTGCTTCTATACTTAGTCGATTTCAGAGTCCACAAAACTTAACTTTATAGGAGTCAATCTGTATGCCAGATGTGTTTCCATAAATGACAGCCAAATATTGGATCACATCATACACAATTGATCACTTTCCATCAATATCTCCCTTTGGCATTGATGGAAACACTTAACAAAAAAATGACTAAGTGTTCCAACAAAATAAAGTTGTCTCTCATTCTTTCTCTATTTTGTTTTTTCTCTTCTTCCCTTATACATTATCTTCTCCTTCTCCTTATTCATTTTTCTTCTCTTCTCCCCCTTTGACAACAATGACAAAGGTGCATAAAAGTAATAGGATTAGTGCTTGCTCACCAATTTTAGAATATCTTGAAAGGAATCTTCCAAGATCTTCACTTCTGTACTCCATGATTTAAGCAATAGTTGACTAAAATGAATTAGTCCATTCAATGCAAATGATGTTGCCTCTGCATCTTTCAACTTTGTAGGCATAGATTTAGTCAATGATCCTACAGTCTTCTCCATGTCTGATAAGTGTGCTTCAATAAGAGATAGCTTAGGAGTGATTAAACTCTTTAGCAAATTTAATATGGTTAGTACTCTCCCTTTCTCAATATCCAATACATCTAGTTTTGCCAAAATTCTTGTTAATTCTTTGTCCAATTCCATTATAGTTTGTGAAGAGGTCTCACAGCTGTCCATCATACTGTTCAAGGTTGCCCTCTCCTTGGAAATAATGTCTTCAATGTTCTGAACATGCCTGATAGGATTCATGCAGTAACTAAATAGTTTCCTTCCATGTGCAATGCAACTATTAGCGTTTGCAGTAGTAGTTTTCAAAATGCTCAAGTCCCATGAGATAGACTTGCAAAATTTGGATAGCTTCTTCAACGAGTAGTTCTTTTCAACCTTCTCTTCTGCAATCTTTATCAAGTTCTCATAATAACCATCAAATTCATCAAGTGTTATCTTCAGTTTTTCAATATCATCTCTATGCTGGAAAATAATAGGTACTGGAAGCAATTTGTTCATAGTATCAATTTCTCTGGTTATTATCTTAGCCTTTTTGTCACCTTTTTGCTCTGATCTCTCCTTGGCTTTAGTAAGTGCAGTAAAAGCCAATTTTACTAGCTCATCCTCATCCATGCAATCAACATCAACATTTGTTGTATTGTCTTTCCTTGCCAACAATGAGATAGAAGACATGTTTACCTCAGTTTTAGTTTCATCTTTTTCTTCATATTCTTTCTGTCCTTCCTCTCTCTATTCTTCCTTCTACTCTTCTTCATCTTTCTTCTCTTCTTCCTAAGCAATTGTGTTGTCCATACAACCTGCAAATGGGTCCTTCTCATCAAGTAAAGTGTCAAGTGTCACAGGTACATGAGAAACATATAAATCTAGTTGTGTATCAACTTCGCTCTTCTCAGCACTTGGCTCAGTTGGTTTCAAACTCTCTCCCATTACTAAGGGTGTAGGAAAAGTAGTTTTAGGAAGTGGAGTCTTCTCAAGAGTAGTGTTCATTAATATTTTCTCCAGTGCTTTCTGAGTCTCCTCAGTGATTTCATCATATTTTATTGCCATAATTTTCAATATTCTTATCTTAGTTCTCAATAAAGGTTTCAATTCTTTGAATATTCTGTCACTTTCTTGTAGAGATATCACAGGTAGCATATTATCAATTTCCTGACTTCTGATGGTTTCATCCTCAATCTTTGCTAGCTATTTCCTAGTCTCCAATCTCCCATATAATTCTTCAGGTACACTGCCCTCAATTTCCAATAGAGTCTTCTTGAAAACAAGTAAATGATTAACTTTCTCTATAGCTCTCTTCTCAGTCATCTTCAAGTCAAGCATCCATATGTGTTTCTGACTTTCAGTTTTCTTCTCTTCTCTCTTAGTGTTTTTCTCTTTAGGTGGGATCTGTCTACTAGGTCTAGTGCTTACTCTAGGAGTAATCTTTTTAGCTTGCAATGTTTGTTGTGGTGGAGAGGAGGTGTCTACATTAATGTTTATAGTAGGTGCAACAACTGTCATCACAACTTCAGGAAGTGGAAGGGCTAAAGTACTAGCACTTTCCAATCTAGAAGATTATTCTGCCATTTTACTTTTTGCTTCCCTCAACTCTTCCTCTGTCAGTCCTGCCTTAACACCAAATTTATGCACAATGTTATCAATTTTCCTTTTCCTCAGACCTTTGGTCTATTCCTCTCTCACCTTAGTAGATTTCTCTTCATAGGTTCCCCATCTTTCTTCAGATGTATCGATCTCAGATTCAAGAACATGTTCAACTTGCATAGTCAGTACTTCTGAACTTACCTCATATCCCATAGGATAACATCATTTCTTCATTGGTGTGACTGCCTCAAAGCATACACAATCAGTTTCAATCATGAAATAGATTGTATCCTTGTACTTCTCAACTATGTCTTCAGGTATCCTATATCTACCTTTCATCTGCCTCTGAAGAATTGTGATCATGCCAAATAACTCAACATCAACCCATGTCCTATTTTGTCTTTTGTAGCTCTGTGAAATCTGAATACCAGTAGGTATCCCTATTCTCCAATCACTAGGGTGCATGCCTAGGAATCTATGTTCAATGTATATGAACATATGCACCAATAGTGAGCCAAATCTGAAGGTCTTTGATCTGTCTTTCTTTATCAGTTTTACATTCTCCAGAAATTGTTGTGCTAACAATTCACATAGGTTATACTTGACATTTTCATTCACCATTCTATATGCCATCATGATAAATCCTACTGATATCGAATTAGGTCTAATGCTATAGTAGAATTTGTAGCCAAGTATCATAGAAAATAGTCTCACATCCTGTTGAAAGATGTCATTCAGAGTAATTTATCGCCTGTCCCATTTGGAGTGAGTTAGGTTTTTGAATTGCTTCTTCACATGTTTTTCTGCAACAGGAATGATTCCAGTATTGTCCAATCCAATAATCTCATGAATTAAATCACTGCAGATCTTCACAGGTTTCTCGCCTATCCAAATGAACTGATCATGTACTCTGCTCAACAATATCTTAAACCATTCTTCTTCATCGAATTCATACAGATCTAGAATTTTCATAATGCTCAACTGATCAATATGTTTGTATTCATCTCTCATAATGCCTTTGTCAGTCATATACTCCATCTCAGTAGAAATTTTGTCAATACCCAGTATATCATACTTATAATGAATGTAAGCCCTAATATCTTCTGTGTAAAACTTTGTAGGGTGTCTGAGAAAATGCTCCTTCGGGGTCTTCTTCACAAGAATTGAATGGATGTTTCTTGAATTTGTATCTAGGTCAATCTACAACATCATAAATAATAGGTGCATCCATAGCTAGATGATGTAAATACCTCTTTCACGCTGAATTATGAGTTTTTGCTTCAATCGATCATACAAGGAAAATGTAGGATAGACTAAATCTCTCCGCTCTTTGATCTCCTTAGGTTTCTCTTCATTAAATAGTAAGGAAATAGATCATCATATGGTGCTTTATACAATGTTAAGTTATAAAAGTTCACTTTACCCAATACTGTCCAGTCGGTTGTAGATCTCGCGATCAAAATATATGCATCAGCTGATGTTGCGCTCTTAATTGTATACTCCATGATGTCGGTCATTCTCATACCTAAGCTCGCATGATATCAACCCACAAGATACAAGGCATGATATATTATGATGTATTTATCCAATGCTCCCCCTAAGGCCATGATCGACCAATTAGGCTGATTCTGCTTTGCTACCATCAGGAGAAGATCCAGTAGCATCTAATGTCTCTCCCTGAACTAATGTCTCACTTGTTTATTTGATCTTCCATATCTTACCACTGCTGTTATCTTTTGCTTTCTTAAAACAACTGTCAAAATCATTCTTTAAATCTTCAACACTCTTGCCAATATCATTTCCATTCTTCTGTGTATTCATAGGAGGTGGCACTCTTCTGTGGTTTACTCCATTATACCTAGAAAACTTCGCTATATGACCTGGATTATTGCATTTGTAACATATAGGAGGTCTTCTTTCTTGATTTACTTGTAGCTTACAATGCTTCATAATGTGTCCAATATTATTGCATTTGTAACATGTAGGTTTCACTATGGGTTCTCTTCCATTGTCTTGTCTATATCCATGTTGATTAGGTTTCCTATGTTCTACTTTTTTTGTGCCCATATCCATTACAATTAAAACAATAACTAGAAAAGGTCTTAAAAGGAACATTACCTCTGCAGTCTCTTTTCATGTGTCTAAACTTGTTACAACCAAATCATCTACCTTTGAAAGGTTTGATCTGCTCTCTAGGTTCTTCAATAGTAGGTTTTTTAGCATCAATCTTTGCATCAGATTTCTCTTTCTGATTCTTTGAGCATTCAGCTTCATTGAAGCCAATACCAATCATATCACCTTTAGATTTTTGTTTGTCTCTTTATTCATCAATCAAATCACTGCTGGTGTGAAGTTTCTCAATGTGTTTATTTGCCTAAAAAAGTTCACCTTTTATGATCTGATTGTATTTCTCCAGTTCTAGATACTTGTTCTTGTAGTTGTTAGTCTCATTCTTCATTTGTTCTAATGCACTATTCAAAGTTTCTTCAATCTTCTTCTTAACATCCTGTTTTAATTGAATCTCTTTAGTCATAGCTTCATTCTCAAGTTTCAAAGTTTCATTTTCTTCTTCAAGTTGCTTCATCTAATCTGAATTGTCTTTGTCTGAATCTTCTTTTATCTGAACCATAAGATCTTGTCTCTGACTTCTGGAAATTTCAACCTGGTCTCTGAGTTTCTTTATAAATTTCTCAGCTCTTCACATGTTGAATCTTAATTCTCCATTCTCTGCTTTTGCTTTGTCAAGGTCTTCTAGTGCAGCATCAAAGTTTTCTTGCAAACTGTCCAAATCCATTCTAATCTCCCTTAAGTTGTTAGACTGTCTCTCCAAGGGCCAAAAGCTCTGATACCAATTGTTAGGATTAGGTAATACTGAGAGGGGGGTGAATCAATATTACAACACTTAAAATTAAAATTTTCAACCAATTAAACATTAACCATATGCATGCAAAAATGAAAAGAACATAAGCAAATGACACAGTACTCATAACACCATAATTTGTTGTCGAGGAAACCTTGGCCAAGGGAAAACCCCGGTAGGGATGGTACCCGCAAGCATACACTAAAGTATAGTGTCCCTATTGGGAGACCTAGCCCTATTAGGAGCTGAATATTATATAGTACATTTCCTTTTCAAAGGAATAATAACCTTGTTAAAGGTATAAAACACCCAATTAGGGGCCAACTGAGCTTACAACTGTTACAATGTAATTCTATTACAAAATGTTCTCAGTAATGAACAAAACAAGCATCTCTAATGCTTAGATAGTTCCTATTCATAGCTCATCAATGATCTTTGTCATCCTCTTCTCTTCCATTCATATCTCCTCAAACATATCATCCATCAATCCATCATTCTTCGCTCAACAAAAAGATCTTACATATATATATTTCTTCTTTACCAAGTCGGCTCTCAATACGAATATTACATAGTTAGCTCTCAATACAAAATATATTTAATAAAATAAATATCAAATGTATAGTCGGCGCTCTTGCATAATCAAATTATAGGTTATCATCAATCATTATCCAAATCGAATTGCCAGGAGTCCACATCATACTCCTTGAATCATCGCTTCTGTCTAGTTGCTATGTATCATTGTTCTGTTGTTGTTTGTCTGTCTTCAAATCTCTCTAAATTGTTGTAAACATTAGCAAAAAAATTTGATCTTAGGTGGAGGTCACACATACCCCATACTATCTTCCTCTAATATCGCTTTCCATAACTCATCGATCTTGATCTTCAATACCAAAAATACCTATGTATCTCTACTTTTGTACTCAGTCAATTTTAGAGTCCACAAAACTTAACTTTATAGGAATCGATTTGTATGCCAGACATGTTGCCATAAATGACAACCAAAAAGTGGATCACATCATACACAATTGATCACTTTCCAACACAAAGAATCTTTTTGGTTGTTGTTGGCAAAGATAAAGATGATCAAGAAAATGATAGAGAAGTTGTGAGCCTGGATGATGAAAATTTGTTAGAACCTTTTTCTTCACCAGAAATGGAAAATTTTCAGCTTTGAAATTAATGAAAAACATCTTGTTTTAGATTATCTTGAAGATGAAAATTTTCAGCCAAAATATGCAACTTTCCATTTTTCAGAAAAAAAATGATGATAGATAAGGTGAAGTATGGCAGCCACAAGAATAGGCTAATGAGTTAGACAACACTTATCTTTTTCAAGAGGAGATAATAAATCAGTTCTTGTCATTGCTGCAAGAAGAACCTCATTTAAAAATTCCAAGTATTGATTCATCTCATATCTTGGTCTATGATAAAGAATTTTCAGATTTAGTTGCAGTCAAGAAGGATGAAAAATTTACAGATAAAATAGATCCCATGCTTGATGAAGTCATTTATTGTTCCAAGCTCTATGTGAAATCTAAAAGTTATTTTGAGGATGAGGATTTTAATAGTAAAGGTGATGCTTCCATTCTTTTAGAAATTTCTGAATATTACTTGCAGCCAAAAATTAAAGAAAGCTTGGGAAACACCATGCAAAGGCCTCCAAAAGATCTTGAAGTCTGTGATGAAGCCTGGCTCTTTGAGCATAGATATTTATTTATAAAGCTTCTGCATGCTTTCAGTTTAATTTCCAGCATTGAAGGATTTTCTAGATGGAAGTTGTGTTGGGTGATTTCATCCAGATGCAACCCATTATTTCGGAAATGCTCATTCTTCTCATAGCCGGTAAACAGTTTTGTGTGAGTATTTCCTAGCTCCAGTTCCTCTGGTGAGATATTATCACTCGTACATACTTGTAAATAAGTTTCATCTTTGCAAGTTTTTGTTGTTCTTAGCTTAGCTTTAGTTTTGGCTTGCTTGTTGCCCTGCCCTGCTCTACTCCACCCATTTGCAAGAAGCTCGCTATCTTTTCTTTGACTCTATTACCCAATAGATGCTAGGCACTGGTCTTTCCTAGAGACATGTTGGATTCTCCATGTCCTTTCAGTCTATGTCCCTAGATAGAGCCAATTGTTGGCCCACTTATGGTCCCCCATTTTAAATTTTTAAAAGCCAAGTCCATCTCATGGTCAAATCAGAATTTGCACTCTTTGCTCATAATATCATGTGAGGATGATATTTTATAAGAAGTTCGGCTAGTTCAGAATTTGGTTCAAAAATTTTATATTATGGTTCGAAAGAGCAGGTTCAAATTCTAGTTCAAACGTGCAGGTTCAAACTCTGGTTCAAAAGTGTAAGTTCAAAATCTCTAAAAATTTGAAGTTTAAATATCAAAGTTCCTTGATTAAAAGGTACAGCTTCAAGTTCAAATAATTTTGAACTTTCAATTTGAACTTAAAAGTTCAAATTGCAAAGATCGAACCAGGCATGGAAGAACAAAGACAAAGTGATGAATGAAGGAAAGACATATTTTTTCATTTTGAACTTTCTATTTAAACTCCAAAGTTCAAATTGCAAAGTTCAAAATGATAGTCCATTCTATGCACGCATCCGACAGTCCGAAATTTAAAAAAAAAAAAAAAGGTTGTAGATTTTGAAATCTAAGGATGACCCACCTTTTATTTTGGTCGAAAGTATTCCCAGATTTAATCTTATGGCTATGAGAGCTCATATGATATATTATTTTAATACTTTCTCATAATTGAGCAGCTTGTGACCATGAATTTGCAAATTTTATTTTTTTAGCATACAATCAGTCTCAGTGTAGGGGGCATAACATTTTATTGAACCGTTGGATTTGGCCAATGTTTTGATATGTTGTGGAGAGGCAAATTTTTCCAGATCTGACCAAAGAGATTTTCAAAATTTGACCTAATTAAAAAGTTATGATTAACTGATTACAGGTCTATCAAAGTGACCAACAACTTCTTATTTTAACTAATTTTAAACATTAATTAAAATGTCTCATTTTTGTAATGAGTAGACCCGATAGATATTTTAAATTGTAATGGAATATGATTATATTGTAGTTATTAGAAAGATAAGAATAAGTTGAGGTATTTTCAAGAATCATTTATTTAATTGAAATAGTTACGGGAAAGAGGATTTTCTAGAATCCTCTATAAAAGAGAAGACTTTTCAAAGAAAAAGGGTTGGTTCTTCTTCTTCTTCTTCCAGAATTATGTGGGCTGCAGGGAAGGGAGATCATTTTCTGTATTTATAACATAGGAATGGGGAAAGTTTATTTTTGTTTTTCAAAGCTAGATTGTGGTGCATGGATACGATGATCTTACGGTCATTTGTATTATGTATTTGAAAATAAAAAAGAATTTATATATCAGATATGAAGGTTTGCATGTATATTTCTGATTGGAATTAATCTGTAGGTTATTTCAGTCATTTTTAAGTGTATTTTTGCTAGATATATTGTCAAGTGTATGCATGCCATAAAATATGAAGGTTTTGTGCATTCATTTGAGAAAAATAAAATGATAATCTCCCTCTTGTTTATCTGTGGTGGGAAGATTAAATAGATGGTTTGTGTGCAATTTATTTGTTTCTTTCTCATGTATTTTAATCTAGATTCACATTCATGCCATGTTGATGGATGAGTGTCAGCTTGCATTTGTGTCTTCTGGTTAAAGACATAACCAACAATTTATTTTTTGCATATCTCTCAAGAGGGAGTTGTACCTCTCAATTCAGAGGAAAGTTATCAACCCCATGATAACTTCTCCAACTATTGGTGGCATTTGTTCTTTTTACTGGGCATTTTGAGTCTTTATTTATATTTATTTCAAAGGAAAAATATGTTCACTAACAAATATAAATAGCTAACACCAAAGTGGCACCATCATGATTTCGAAACTGAATTTTGTAAAAAACACCATAGATGGCATACCTCACTATCGAATCTTCCAGGGTGTTAATTAATAGTGCACAATGATCATGAACAATCTTGGCCATTTTTCTACCTCCTTGCAGCTTATTGTCTTCTTTCTAGGTAATTCATTGGTGATGCATAACCCTGTAATAGCTCCAATTATCTCTTTCATCACTAGATAGGGCTTGTCCAACACTAGGGTTTCATGTTGAAACTGACTCAACAAGAACAAAATAAGTTCTTTGTCGTCACACCAAAGAAATTCTCACCAAATATTTAGGAAAAGATTTCTAATCCTTTGCATATCTTATGCAGCCAATACAAACTCTAATTTCTTGATTCTACTATGATCAATCTCCTTCAGACAGCCTTCTTCATTTTCTTTGACACAGGGGCACTGACACTTCAAACGACCAATTGAGACTCCATAATCATTCACAAATTTCTCCTCAAGCTGTCTCTGCAAATTCTCAAATTTTTCTTATTGCTACAATGCCAAATTATTTTAAAATATCACCTTTAAAGCCACAAACCATCATAATTGACTCTCCCATAAAAAGTTAATTATCCCTGACGTAATCCATTTGTACTGCGCACATCAATCATTCAATCATTAACTACAGTTATTCTCTGTCTAATCATTATACCAAAGACAAGCTAGTTGCAACTGGTATCACCTCAAAGTAGGGGAAGTGATTGATTTAACATTTTAATATCCCCCTTGAGCCAAAGCGTTCAATTCACTAACTGAAAGATCTAGTATTGAGATCTATTACTATAGGACTCTCTTCACAAACAACTTCTTTCTTCCTCCATGTCATACTAGTCTTCTGAGATCTAATTGAAATTGAAACATTATTCCTTTGTTCAACATTCATCGAAGCACCACCAGATCTACATGTGTTAGCATAATGACCATTCTGACTATATTTAGAACAATTAACACTCTTTATACTAGATCTCACTGATTGAATTCTAGAACTACATTAATTATCCTTGTGACCATAGATGTGATATACATAGAAATTCCCATGAAATATATTATTCACTACATTCTTCTTCACCTGATTTGAAACTTGACTTTTGCACTAACTTGCTTTATGACCAACCTTTTGACAAATAAAACATTGAATCTTCTGATCTGTCCTCATCTTACAATCAACTGTGTTATGACAAAAATTCTTTAAAATATGATAATAACCATTAAAATATAAGTACCTTTGAGTATTCATTTGTCTTACCGAAGGCCTTATTACAGATGTATTCCGATTCATGACCTCGCTTGTCACTTCATCCTTTGCATCATATTCAATCACCTTCTCTTTTCCTTTGTCCTTCTGATTTGAACACTAACTAATAAACCCTAATCCTTCTTTATCTTTGTGGATTTTCTACATGGCTAATAACTGGTCCAAAACAGTACTTCTCTCACACACTTTTTATTTTGATCTCACCTTCTTCAATTCCTGATCTAGCCTTTCATTTTCATCTGATTGCATCTTGATGATATTCTTGAGATTCTCTTCATATTTCTTTCATTCCTCCATAACAGTTTCTAGTTCTTCCTCGATCTTCCCAATACCTTTTATTTTATGCTTTAATTTTTGATGAATTCCTCACTATGTATCTTTTCATTCAACATCTTCTCCAGGTATTTTACCTTTTATTTTGATTCTTTCACTTCTTGTTCTAGGTTTGCTACTTTTTCTTATGATTCCTTCAATTCTTGACTGACTTCTTTATGTATTGCTTTGAACTTCTGGATCTGATTTCTCAGCTTACCAATACATGCATTTGCTTCCTTCATGTATTCTTTCTACTCCCCTTTTTCTGATTTGGTACTCTCAATGTTACTCATCATGATCTTCCAATCCTTATCAACATAGTATCCTCCTTCCATCTATTTAAACAACTGAGATCTCCCTCAAGTGTTTAAGCTCTATTTGCAAGGGACCAATCTCTTATACCAATTGTTGAACATGTTGAATAATTGAGAGGGGNGGGGCAGGGGGGGGGGTGAATCAATTATTCACAAACACTTTCAAAAGATTTTATTGTGTCGGTAAACTCACAAACTATATAAACGATAATGACTATTATATTAATATTAACTTATATTCTATCGGTAACCACATCAAGCAATCATAATAAATGAAAACATGAAAGCACAGAATCACCAACAAAAAGAACACCAAAGTTTATGCAGAAACCCAAACTGGGAAAAACTAGGGAGAAACTAATTCTCATTAAATAAAATACTAGTTAAGGTGAATTTTACAAAGGCTCACTACCAATTTTCTCACTGCGGTTGGCTTACTGCTGGTCGGGCTAACTACCCTTATACAAAAGAGATCTTTTATAGAAAAAATATGAAATGATAAGATTGCATGTCAATATGCATTAGACACTTCAACAATTAAGCTCAGTTACCACATCCAATAGTAGATCTAAATGATGATATTTATTTGTATACCAGTGTCTGATCCACTACAAATTTGTACGCAAATGCCCTTCTTGATCTCTAGATAATCTTCCTCACTTATCTCCAACTTGCATACAACACCATCAAGAACTCGTTCAAAGAATCCTTTTACAACTCTCTTATCTTCTTCCACACTCACATTCTCATCTCATAGATACAAAAGGTTTTTCTTTATTTAAAGAGATATTTGATCATACTCATTTCAGCCATACCAAACAGATGTGTCGACTTCAAATAAAAAAGATATTACAATTACATTTAATGCATTACTACTGATCCTAAATCTAGGACACACTTAAAAAAATTTACAACACGCTACACCAGGACCCAAATATTGGTCACATTTAAGATGTTTACAATGCATATTACATTTACTGAAACTATCAAGACACCACAACCAAGACCATGTCTTGATCATCAAAACTTATGAACCCACCAATAGATGAAACTTGATAGAACATGTCCAGAATATGATACCAAAAGCTAATTGACGAACTCCAAGAAAGTCCATATATCAGGGACACCTGGAAGAACACTCTAGGCATAAAATTCAATAGTAACCAACAAAAGACACCATGCACCACTAATTACCAAAACCACACAAGTGTACCAAAACATGTAATCCTTTAGTAGAACCAAGTACACTTTCCATAGAGCGCCAAAACTGTGCGTACAAAACTTGTTTTGCATATAATTGAAACCATTGATTCTGATAACAACAATTGTCCAACCGATCCCAAAATCGATACCATTAATAACCAATCGATACCGCCAAGTAGTCAGTTTGAAGGTTTTGACATCAATGACAAAAATGGCAACAACATCTGAATCTAATAAAAATTTTCTGCTCTATATCTCTTTATGTTTATAAAAATCATAAATCAATTCTACTTGATCAAAAGGCCACCATTCTCTACTAGTCTCAAACATAAAATTTTCCTGAATACCCTGCTTAGTAATCTTTACTATCTCTTTTCCTTCAAAAGATAGAATCTACCTTGTGCTAGGATTATACATGTTAGCTATTGCCATCATCAAATCAACATTCACAAAGACATTAGGGAATATGAGCCTTGCCAAATTGGAGTCCCAAATGTTCCTAATTGGTTCTCCTTATCTTATTTTGTTGTAATTTCTCCTCCGTAGATCAAAACCAATGACCCCAATTATAGGGTGTCTATAGCCTGCATTAAGATCAATCAAGAATTCTTTTTGGCAAGCTACTAGTTTGAGCCCTTTTCTAGACCTTAAAAGACCCTAGCAACTATGATACAATCTTTGATGGATATTTCCTTTTATCCCCAAAGGATGAAGACTCGACCATGCTTACAATTCAAAGCTAGGTTTTCAATAGAAGCTAGGGTTTTGAATTTCATACTCAATTACACTTCTTGAAGTCACAAATAGATTTGAATACTAAAAATAGAGCTATATGCAAGATCTTACACAAATTTAGATGGACAAAGTATTCAAAACATAGCAACAAATGTAAACCCTAATCATAACTAGAAAAGCCTAGTTACAAAAGCTCCGAGCACAATTATGGTGAAAAGTAGTTCACAAATGTAGGAAATTGACTTACAAATATGAAATATACCATAATTCAGTCAAAGGTGCACTTATAACGGTATTATCAAGACTGTAAATGCATGCACATATCTCTCCTACTAGTGCCAAATGACCATTGTGGTTTGAATTCAAACATTGGAGTTAGTAACAACTAATAAGTTGTTATGACATTCAACCAATTACAGAACACCATGACACCAAGAAGCTTACCGCCTTTAAACTGATAGTCGGGTGGTCGGAAAAGGACTTACACTCTTAAGTCCATCATGCATGTTGATCTAATGACACAACTGCGCATGAATATTGGTCTTAGATCCTTTGGAATATGACCACTAGATAACAATGCATTAACCTTTGATTACACTCTTGAACAGTTATGATTTCGAACATCTCCGTTGTATTGCATTCTCGACCATTGATCTCAATCAAGATGATCAATATATAAATCTCTTTCATTTAGAAGTCGTCCGAGACCCATATGCACAGTCACTGAAATAGTACACCTGTCGCATCGTAATTTGTTGATCAATATGCGGTGGCACTGGTAGGGTCGGTCTTTGACTTGTTGACTTGTTGACCCTTAGGTCGAGCGTAGATGTTTTAATCGCGCAACTACACGTTGATATGAGCCGTTGATAATTTGTAACTTGCGAGATCAATATGTCAACGTAAAAGTAGACCCCTTGTGCAGATCACATAAAATAAGGGATGGTTAAACAAATGACTAAAAGACTTTATCCTATAACAGTTAACATACTGACTCGGTAAATAGAGGATTACATAAAAGTTTTTTAGAGGTTCAATCGGTCACACTAGGGAGACTAGGATATGGGTTTGGCCACCAAACAATATAATACGCTTAGTTTATAACTTAGGTGACCGATAACCTATGAAACATAACAATAAAACAACCTTGACTATTAGGATTTAGGGAAGCTTTTAAGGGTTTAGGAGTTGTAGAAACTTTACAAAGCATAATTAGACATTAGATCATAGTAGAGGGAAAAAATAACAACTCCTAACAAGACGGTTGGTGGGAAGTTTATACTTCTTTGTTGACTTAACATCATGGATGTCTAATTATGTAAGAAGATCAAGTATAAAAGCATTGGTAGATACTTGTTGAAGGATACAAGGGCCATAGTGAAGTGGTTTGACCTTATTGGTTTTTTTCTCTTGGAAATTACGCTTGCCCAAGTATAACCAAAATCTGTCCTCAACTTAAAAATGTTAAGGGACATGATGGTAGTCTAAAAGTTGATTTTGGTTCTCTAAAATGTTTTGAAGAATCTATATTACTTTGGATTGAAGAACCTACAAGTGCTAGATGAAGACGTGGTCCTTATCTAGCTCCTTTTAAATGTTTGTAGTTGCAAGTGAAGGAAAATATAAGGGAAGCTTGTAAGGAGTAAAAAGTAGAAATCAAGATAGACCTCAAAAGGTGAGTGTCTTATATAAAAGTGAGCTACTTGATTACAAGCATGTTCTATGTGAATTAGGTTCAAATGTCACTTGGCAAGAGAAGTATGGTGGAAAAAACTTGAAACTTTGTACAAGGGCGCAGTTCACAATTTTTTCAAACAATTTTAATTAAGGATGAAACTTAGTAGAATAATTAAGAGGAGTTCTCAAAATATTCCATAGAATGTCAAAAATGGCCCACAAAAAAGAGTCATGATCATAAACAAAGGTTAGAGATTCATACTCATCACTGTTATTAGTATTTATTAATTCTTGAGTTTGAAAACTACAAAAAGAAAGGTTTCCCTGAGACCATTAAAGGATATTTCATGGCTTGTCAAGAAGTGACATATAGTGAAAATACCTTGTTCAGTTATTCCATAGAAATTTAGGTTGTCAAGCCTTGGAATGGTTTCTACATCTCCTTCAATTATCCATTACTGCCTTTGTGGAACTATTAGATTAGTTTGTAGCACATTTCTTGTAAGGCCCCTTATTTAAAGGCTACATGAAATATGGTTGTTGAGGAAACTAAATATGGTATAAACTCATAAGTATAATTAAATATGGTCATTGAGGAAATTATATTTTTTACTTTCAAAATATGACCTAAGGGGAAATGTGAAATTTGTTGGATTGTCAAGTTGTTAATTAGGGCATAAGAGAACTAGAATACAATATGATTATGGTGATTGCAGACAATTATCCTTTTTGTTGTTAGTTGCAGGTTTTGACCTCTCAAAATAACTTTAAAATTTACTCCTTATGCTCAAGATTGAGGACAAACTAACAACTGCCAATTGGAGAGACTTCTATTGGATGGATAATCTTCCTTCAAATTTTAGAGGTACAACTCCCTCTTATGATATAATTGATTTTATGGGTGTGATTTCAACCAGAAAGTAGGAAAGGTAGACTAACATCTATGCATAGCTATGATACAAATGTGAAGGAAAACTTCAGGAAGGGCTTAAGATGAGGTGAATTAACACAAACTTCATTTCATTAATTAACTTCAACTTAGGCAAACTTCATTTCATTATACAATATACTGAGAAAGAACGGGGGTTAATTAACTTCAACTTAGAACACAAAGTTTCCAAAGTGAAAGCATTTATAACCATATTGAGTAGGTAAGCACCATAAGAGTATTGTTATAACTCAAAATAAAGGAAAATACAACAAACACTTAGTTTTAACATATATGTTTCCACTCAATGATGCTTTTTGGAAAAATCATGATGTAAATTTCAATGTATTTCCACTACCAAAAATGACTACAACCCAATCTTCCTTTCTTACAACCATTTTATTTTCAAAATTATCCCCCCTTTTACTTGCCCACTAGGGCTTATATATACAAAAAAAGAACAAAAAATATTTATCTTCAAAGTAATGGTGTTGAAAACAATTGGTATCAAGAAAAGTTTAAAATGGAAATATTTTCACCAACACAAAATCAAATAATTACAAAAGATTCCATACATAGAAAAATAAGGAAATCAAACCTCCCTAGGAGTAGGATCCCTATCAACTTCCAACTATATTTCCATAAAATGATGATGGTGTTCAGGGTGCTCCTCTTCTCCTTCCAAGACGAAGACTAATCTATAGTACTTTACATAATTGGCCTTGTCTTTCCATGCCACAGAGCTCAATTTAGAAACGATGTCGAGATGGTCTGATTCAGGCCAATTTAAGTCAGGTTGCACCATGGGCATAGGCTCTTCATTCCACTCTTCATTAGTTGCAAGGAGTCCCATTCTGAGAAAAGATTATTTTATTGTCATTGTGAGGAAAATTGAATTGGAAAATACCACCACCTTTCTTTGTGAACAAGTTTTTTTTTAAATCTCATTTAATTTCAGCAGCAGATAATAATGATCTTTATCTAAAAAACTGTGTTACCACCTTAGGAAAATTTACTCCTTCATGCTTGGCATTTAAGAATCGCACTTTCTTAATAATGAACAGATCATATTGTTAATGTCTGTAGCTTTAGTTGTATGATCATTTAGAATACATATAATACTTAGATATTGATTAATAATAATAAATTGTATTTGTATATATATATAGATACCACAAATACAATATATTATTATTAGTCAATATGTAAGTATTATATGTATTCTAAATGATCATACAACTAAAGCTACAAACATTAACACTCCCTCTTAGCTAGGGAGGATGATCAATTAGAATGTGTAGTGGTCTCCCTTGTCAACACATATGACCCTCACCACAGCTACATAAAACATCAACACTCCCTCTTAGCTAGAGAAGATAAAATCCATCAAGGTTAGAAATCCATTAATTTTGAAAGAGAGAAGATATCACCTCACTGTGATATCAGGAGATATGGTATATGCAGGAATATCAAGTCACATGATATTCACCTATTAGAATGAATTTAGAATAACTGAGAAGGGAGGGGTGAATCAGTTATCCTTAGGTCTAGATGTAGAAAATAAAAACTTTCTGTATTTCAAATCTACTCGGTAGCAATAGCATATGTCAACAACTTTAATCATGCAGTTTACTGTCTATTGAAATTAGCTTGTAGAAACATAATAGTAAAACAAACCATAAGCATTCACACAAGTTGACACAAGTATTTAACATGGAAACCCAATATGGGCAAAACCACTAGTAACATGCTACCAAGTTTTCACTCTTCTGAAGTGATGCTCTGTGAGGAGCCAACCCTGTTAAAGGTTACAATAACATACTGCTAGGTGTGACCTGGTTAAAGGATTTAATCACCCTATCAGGAGTGGCCTTGTTAGAGGACTTAGAACATTCCACCTAAATGTCACCTTGTTAGAGGATTTATACAAATGACGGTTAGGTCAACATTGTTAAAGGATTTAACTAATACAATGGTTAGAAAGTAATCAGCAGTTGTGATCTGATACATACAACTTACTTTGCAAATTCAGATCCAATTACAGCTCTGATGTTAACTTACTGGATAGCCTGTATTGTCATTTCAACCTTCTAATCTGCTTGGAAATCCATCAAGCAATCACACATGCAACTCTCTGCTTCTGTATTCAGCCTTCTCTACTAGATCACGCTAAACAGTAAATCAACTATGCAACTCTTTTGCATACAGATCCGCTTTACATTCAGCAACACATCTCTTGCATACTTAATGAATAACCCATTGAGTTTATCATATACCTCTCTGTCTAGGTCAGATAAATATTTTTTTTGCTTAAACAAGATCATAGATCTTAGGTTAGGTCAGATCCAACGGATCATTCTATCTTTGCATTACATTTACTTCTCCAAAGTAGTCTCTAATTAAATCTTGAAACCATGCATTAATTATGGTTACCCATACATTAAATGATGTGGATCAATCTTTAATTAACATTATATATCCCAATAAAATTAACTAAGTTAGCGAGAGATCTCAAATCTCATCATTAATCCAATTACTGTAAGTCGGACAACATCACTATTTCCACTCAGGAATTTCAATGGTGCTCGACATTGAACAACTTTGCTCGGCACAAGAAAATTTGATCAGCACAAGCAACTTTGCTCGGCACAAGCAACTTTGCTCGACACAATCCAAACTTCCTCGGCATAGAACAGCCAGAAAAACTGTCTTTGAAAGATAAACAATTAATTGCTTTGCCAGAGTGCCAACTGATCAAGTACCCTTTTAATTGCCTTAACTCAACCATTCACTTGGTCTTCTTGTTAAATATTCTT
>MU227770.1:824743-853230 GCA_018584345.1 Thuja plicata
ATAATTAAATACTATAGCCATGTTTGATTTTGATTTGATTTGATTGGTCGAAATTGATTTGAATTGTATGGCTATAATAGTTAATATAAATTAGTGATAAAAATCACCTAGGACATTAAATTGATTAGAAGAATTATGCCAAATAGTAATAGGGTCATTTGGACATAATTGAGGGTATGATCACACTTAGGGAAAATAGGGTCCATAGTTGGAACATACCAAATTTAGGTGGTTAAATTTGCCCCTCTTTGAATTGATGTGCGAGAAGCACATTGATTCAAAGAAAGTTTTCAATTTTGACTTTAGAAAGATTAAGAATTTTGTCCTTGGTTGTCGAACGAAATGTTGATGAGATCAGTCTCGTACTTGATCAAACTAAATTGATAGAATTGAATTTGAACTTGGTTGTCGTCCAAAGATCAATAAAAGATTTTTAAAATACCATTTTTGAACTTGGTTGTCGTCCAAAAATTGATAATATTGATTCTGAACTTGGTTGACGTCCAAAAAGCCAGTATGAAGCTACCAGGAGCTTAATAAACAAATTTTAAAATGAGGAAACATAAGATATCCAGCTCATGAGAACCAAAGCTTTCTATCCAACAGTTCTGACTTAGTCAAGGAACTGTTATGCCCCTAGTTTGTTTGATAACGAAGTCATTTTGATGCTATTTTGCGCAAAAATTTATTTTGATGATAGTGTGATCATGCCCCCTCAGGAATGAAATTGAAGGAAAATAAATAAATCCCTCATGTGAAAAGAATAGAAGACTTGTAGGAAACGATAAGGCAAGAAAGAGTGGAGTAGAAGACGGTGTGTTTAAAAACAAACACACAATTATCAAGTTAATTACGTGAACATATGAGTGAGAAGGCTAATAAAATGATGTTTAGACCAAGATGTATGATGAAATGTGCTATTTTTACCAATGTGGTGAATAAATGAAGCAAACCCATAAGTTTTGAAACTCTCGCAAAAGTGAAGCTGTGCTGCTGAAAACGTCATAGATACCTTTGATTTGGTTCCCAATTGAGTAAAAAGAGAACATAAATGAATTTGGAGTTGTCCGGGAGGAGTTTCAGAAACCCTAAATGTCTCAAAAGACCCATATAAGCCTCCAAAAGTACCATTTCACTATTCATTTGCACATTCCTCCATAGAAATTCTGAGAGCTCTGCAGCGAAGATGGTAGTCCCTGTGAGGAAACATCAATTTGAGATGAGCCATCGACATCAGCGACTAGCTGACTACCCACCGCCGGTAAATACCCGATAAACTAGCCTATAAATTTTGTATTTTTGAATTTCATGCATTTTTGTATGTTTTATAGCTAGTTAAAGTTAGGATCATATCCGGGATTCCGGATTGCATCCAGTCAATCCTGACTCACATCTGGTTTTTTCCAGGTCGTAACCAGTTTTTCCAATTTTCTGTGTCACATCCGGGTTTTCCTGGATCGCATCCTATTCCTTAGGTTTATTGAAGTGGATGTGGTTCACAAGTTTGCATCATATGTTCTACATGAAGACAGTGTTTGCACCAATGAACCATTGAGTGAACACCCTAAACCCGAACCCATTCTCATTCCCAATGATGACTCTGAAGAAGAAGATAGGCTATCTCTTCCATGCAACACAAATTAGAATTTTGGGAGAGAGCCCGAGAATGCTCTTGCATCAGATACTCAGGATTGGGATCCCGGCAGGCATTCTAGTCATGCCGACATGTTGAACAATAATAGAAATGGTCATATCTCCACTAGCTACAACCATGATTTTAATAATGGACGATGGGCACAATGGGACCGTGAAATAGAAGAAAGTGATGACACTTGGGATATTAGGGATCTTCAAGAACTTGATATGGCTCCTCCACCATGTGTTCTATCTAGGAGAATTCAAGTTATGCCAATGAGTGTATTTCTAGAACGTATGGCCACTTAGGAAACATGAGAAAGCACTAAGTCTAGGTCAAACAGATCGAATCCTCAGACTACCAACAACGACTCCACTGGATGCGCTAGGATAGATTGGTGTATAGGAAATCCTCTAGAGAGTGTTGTTATAGACCTCCTCTTACTTGTTGAAGACCATGATCCAAATAACTTGGTGCTATCCTTGGAACCTGTTGAATCCTTATCTCTTATCCATCCTAAAATAATTGACTAGAACCATGATGCATCCCTAGACCTCATTTCTACTCCTAACGACTACACTTTGGCTTGCTAACTAAATGCTATTGAACTTCTCACCTCTTCCACTAGTGCAACGAGCGTAAGCATGACAGAGGGGTACATCAAGTTCCTCAGCCTAAAAATAAAAGAGGAAAAAGAAAAAAAAGGACTGATGGTGAAAACCACTTTGTGGCAGTGTTAGATCTGAAAATAGTAAAAACAAAAGGCATATTCAACGGTGAAAACCTTTCTAAGGAACCCGAGGATGGGGAACTTGATATCCTCCCTAATCATCTTCAAGAAAGATCTTTAGTACTGATAGAACCAACACAAGCAGTGAATTTGGGAATGATAGAGGCTCCTCAGCTCATCTACTTAGCACAATCCTTGTCTAAGAAAGAAAAGCAAGAATTCATGAATTCTTCACAAAAAAATAAAATCAACTTTGCTTGGCCTTATTCAGATATGCCAGGATCAGACACAAATCTGATTATGCACCATTTATCAATTTATCCAAGAGTCAAACCAGTCAAACAAAAACTCTGAAAGATGCATCCTCATGCAACATTATTAGTCAAAACTGAATTGGAAAAATAGTTAAAATCTGAATTCATTTGTGCTATAGCCTACGCAGATTGGATTTCTAACATCATCCCAATGACTAAACATGACAAGTCAATTTGAGTTTGCACAGACTTTAGAGATCTGAACAAGGCTTGTCCCAAGGATGACTTCCCATTGCCTAACATTGATATGATTATGGATCTCATAGTTGGTTACGAGATGTACTCGCAATGGATGGATTTTTTAGCTACAATCAGATATAAATAGCCCCCGAAGATCAAGAGAAAACTGCTTTTACCTATGCATTGGGCATGTTTTGTTGGAATGTCATGCTTTTTGGTCTCAAAAATGCTGGGGCAACCTATCAGTGAGCTATGACCGCCATATTCCATGATATGATGCATAAAAATATGGAGGATTATGTAGACGACACTCTGGCTAAATCAACAAGAAGGGCTACTCACCAAAAAGACTTAGAAAATATTCTAGATAGAATGGAACAATTTAAGCTTAGACTGAATCCTAAGAAGTGTGCTTTCGGTGTAACCTCTGGAAAGTTGCTAGGCTACATTGTTTCAGCCAAAGGAATTGAAGTTGACACCAAAAAGGTAGAGGCAATAATGGGAATGCAACCTCCTCGCAATATCAGCTAGGTTAGGACTTTACAAGGATGGATCCAATCCATCAGAAGATTTATATCCCAACTAACAGATATAGCACAACCTTTTACAAAAAAAGTGCATAAAGGAGTTACCTTCAGCTGGGATGAAGGGTGTAAAAAGCACTTCCAACAAATCAAAGAATATCTTGCTAATCCACCTGTGTTGATGGCACCTATTCCAGGAAAGCCTCTCCTTTTGTACATCTCAGCTACAGACACATCCCTAGAAGCTTCATTGGCACAACAAGATGAGAGAAGAAAGGAAAGGGCTATATAATGCATAAGAAGGACCATGGTGTCTTACGAACATAACTACACTATCATTGAAAAGGCTTGCCTTGCTATAGTTTTTGCTTCTCAAAAACTAAGACACTATATGCTGGCACACTTTGTTAAGCTGATTGCCAAAATAGATCCTCTCAAATACATACTAAGCAAAGAAACTCTCACAGGAAGGTTAGCTAAATGGGTTATGGTCCTCAATGAATTTGATATTGAATATATTGACAGAAAGGCAATTAAAGGACAAGTTATTGTTGATCACCTTGTTGATGCTCCTCTACAAGATACACAACCATTGATAATAGAATTTCCTGATGAAGCTATTGTGTATCTCATAGAGAACACCTAGACAGTGTTCTTTGATGGATCCTTTACATAATAAGGACCTGGTGCTGGAACCCGATTTATCATGCCACAAGGATATAAGATACTGAAGGCTTACAAGATGATGTTCCCCTGCACTAACAACATTGCAGAATACAAAGCTCTGGAAAATGGTATGAAGATGGCCATTGAATGGAAAATTACTGAATTACATATCTATGGTGACTCACAACTGGTAATCAATCAGTTCAACGACCAATATCAGACAAAGGATGATAAATTTCTACCATAAAAATAGATGGTTGATGCTCTTAAGAAATATTTTGTATTTGTTACTTTCTAACAGATACCAAGAGAAGCAAACAAAGTAGTTGATGCTATGGCCACCTTGGCCTCCATGTTACAACTTGAAGAGCATCATGCTTGCTATGAATCCCCGGTGGAAGAATTCCTCTTTCCTGCCTATGATTCCCCAAAATCTCAATTCGTGTGTTCCCTAGTGGGTACCAACTCTTCCCGCTACACTCATATCTACTCTTACCTCCAGAACCAAACTTTTCCAAATAACCTATCAAAAAATGAAAAAAGAAGCCTTATAAGGAATGAATCTTGTTACCTGATCATGGCTAATGACTTGTATAGAAGAGGTCTTGACGGTACTCTCCTTAGGTGTCTAGAACATGATGAGTCCAAACGCGCACTAGAGGAAGTCCATGAAGGTGTTTATGGATCTCATTCGAATGTTCTTTCGTTAACTAAGAAACTCATTCGAGTAGGGTATTACTGGCCCTCTATGGAAAAAGACGCCATACATTTTTCCAAAACATGCAAAAAGTGCCAAACTCATGGTAATTTGATTCATGCTCCTGCACGAGAGCTATCACCTTTTGTTACTCAATGGCCATTTCAGCAACGGGTCTTTGATTTGATCGAGAAAATCTACCCATCATCTTTGGGTGGACACAAATTCATTATAATAGCCACATAATACTTCACAAAATGGGTTGAAGCAGTTCCTTTGATCAAAGCTACAGGTAAACAAGTAACCATGTTTATCCTCAATTATATCATCTGTAGATACGGTATCCCCTCATCTATTGTGACAGACAATGGGGGACAATTTATTAAAAAGGACATGGATGAACTTTGTGACAAGTTCAAAATCACCCAACACTATTCTTCTACTTAATATCCTCAAGGGAATGGACAAGCTGAGGCCTCCAATAAGAATATATTGAATATCTTGCACCGAACAGTGAGCAAGACTAGAAAGGATTGGCATCTTCAACTCAATCCAACCTTATGGGCTTATAGAAAAAGTATCAGAACACCTACAGGGCAACACCATTTTCTTTGGTATATGGCACAAAATTTGTATTTCCCATTGAGGTAGAGATACCTTCACTCTGAGTCAACCTGCATGGACTCATAACATATGAAGAATATCAGATTTCCAAAATCCAAGAGCTATAACTACTCGATGAACATAGAAAAGCAACATTTGACCATCTGAGGGTCTATCAAAAGAGAATGTATTAAGGCTACAACAAAAAAGGGAGACCTAGAGAATTTTAGGTTGGAGACCTTGTACTCAAAGAAAATCCTAAAAACCAACAACACCGTGAACAAAAGGGAAAGTTTGAACCCAATTAGCTACGTCCCTTTCTGATCACCACAACATTTGGCTCTAGGGCCTATCATCTATCAACTCTAGAAGGGGATACCTTTACTGATCCCATCAATATTCTCCACCTGAAGAAATTCTATGCCTGAGCATTCTCGCTGGTTAACAACATGTATATATATGATCCTGAAAAAATATAAAAAACTGCGAAAAAGCATAAAAGTCAAAAACATTTGGAAAATGTCCTAAAAAATGACTATCTTGGTGAAAACCTCGAAAATAGGTGCCTCGATGAGTCAATCAAAAAAAAGAAGAAGAAGAAAAGATCAATAAAATAAAAAAAATGGAAAAATACAAAAAAATTGAAAATCAAGAAAAAGTGCCTTGGTGAAAACCTGGAAACAGGCGCCCTGGTAGCAAAAATAGAATCTCTGTCAAGTGGTGAAAACTTGGCAACAGGTGCCACTTGTAAACTCAACGCTCTATCTATCAATGCATATCATGGCTCATCGCATCTGTGGGATGATCTTCGTACTTCTCTGAGATATCATATCAAGTTAGTCCTTGATTCACTGATTGAAGCCATCTTTAGGTCTTGTATAGGCCTCCTTCTTTTTGACATCCTGTCAGTCAACCTATTTGGTCCTCACAATTGGGCTTCTTCTCTAGATAGTTTTCCACTGATACATTGGTGTTTTTCAACACCTTAATCAAAAAAATTTCTCAACACTCCCTTTTGGACAAAAACCTGTGTTCCTGAATACAACATCAGATAGCATACACTCAATAACACACACGGTGGTGTTTCTCGACACCTGCCTCATCAAAAGTTAAACAGACTGAATGACTATTGGTAATTTTCTTGTATGTTGTCTGTTATCAATGATTTCTTATGTTTTCTTTGATTTTTTCTTGTTGGTGTAGTTCCAATGATCCTTATGTCAAGACAGTAGGGTGTATGCGGTAAGAGCTTCCACATTTAGGTGGATAAGCCACACATCCCTCGATCCTACTCTCTTGTACCATAAGGTGAGGTTGGTACTATCTCCTTTTCTGTTATTCTGCTTGTTTCAAACAACAACACACTCATGGTTATCTTGGCCCTGAATGCCTCGATGTTGGTGTACTTTTGTTATATCAAACTAGAAATAGTGTTCAGGTCATCTTGGCATTTGTGCCTAGATGCTTACATTCATTTCTCACATCTATCTGATGCAGGGTCATATTCATATCTTTATAGCTCCTGAGGTTCTAGTAAGGATTGTATTGACTCTGGTGTCCCAAATGTCCAAGTGATGAAAAATATAGCGACTCCAGAAATCGATGACTTGACTCGTGTCATAGGTTGCATTTCTAGGCTTGCATGATAGCATCATAACATAATTTATCCAATCATCTAAACACAAAGCTATCCCTATAACTAGTTGCTCCTCTAAAAACCTTTGCTGACATAATCAACTACATTTCATCTCCTTAAGGTTACCTACCTACGCACAAAGGTTAATGACAAGAACAAGAGCATAACGTACAGTAAGTACAAATGAAACATGCTTGAGTTACGACTATCATCTATGATATAAGCTACAGTAAACATATTGCATCAACAATATCATACAACAATAAGATATATGACAAGAGATACAAACAAGATAATATATTGAGCACCAAAAGGATCATCGTATATATATATATATATCTCAAAATGTATCAGTGTATACAAAAGGATGTGCTCTCATAAATATCGAGCCAAAAATATGCACCCTCAGTGCAAATGAATCATGTACAATCATCCAGATCTCAAATATAAGAATGGGATAAGATAGAAGGAGGGTAATCAAGTCTCGCTTCCTCCCTCGCCACCATCTGGGGGTGGGCATGGAGGAGCATCCACTCTAGGAAGAGGGCCTGCTCCCTTAGATCAAGCTAAATACTTTGAGTATGATGACACTTGTTGTGCCCTCGGAACTACTATCATATATGCTGCAACATAATATGTTTCCCTACTAGTCTAAAAAGTTACTTGGCTCTGCAACACTTGAATCCTCTCCTCATGACTTGCAATCGCTCGCTCATGTCCTGTGATCACTCAATCTCTCTTTGCAATTTGAGACTGAGCCACTACTAGCTGTGTCTAAGAGGCTCAGAGTCATGTCCTTAATGAATTATTCACATCTTGAGGTGTCTGTGGCTCTCTTTGACCCTCCTCTCCCTGTGGACCCTCCTTTGTTGCCTCTCGTGCCTCTCAGCATTGCCGAACTGCCCTAACTACATCATTTATCCCTAGGTCAGGCTGAACGTCTGGCATCTCCTCCTTAGTAGCCTGTGTGGACGACGCCTGACCTCTAATGGATCCTAGGGTACCCATCTCCCTGTGATCTATCTATTTCCCTGACACCCTACTCGTGCTAGGACCAGCACCTACTCCCACTCTTGGCTAAATAGGAGTCCTCTGTGGTGCTCTCTAGGTGCCCTCTGTGGAATGATCGGTGGGTCGACCATTGGTGCCTACTTCAGGTCATCCTCATCAATCCTAGGCACCCTCTCGGCTGGATCTGTAAACCTGGGGAAAGGATACCTAGACAAATGGTCTCGGTACTCCGGAATAACTCCTGCATCCACTACTACCGCCCGATAATCCCATGCTGGTTGAGTAAGCCCAATGATCTCCTGGGTGCATAATGCCAAAGACAACCTAAATAATGAAAATTTCAAATGCTTAGTTTACATTCTACAAAACTCTGAGGTATCTATGTAGAAATAAGAGAGAGAAGAATAAACAAATATGTAAGGTGAAATCTTACTTGGGAGACTAGCCTCTTTTCTCCTCATCCAGAAATTGGGCATATGCAGTGTACTCTATGGAAATACTCTGGATACGACCATACTCCCTCAACACCTGAGACAATGCAAATCTCTCGATCACGAGTGATGTCTTGCCTAACAAGGGGTGAGAAATGAAGAAATCCCTGTGGACTGTCCTCCACTCATCCCAGACCTCTACCTGCAAGTAAGGTCTCCATGTAACCAGGCTCAAGTCATAGAGATGGCATCTCGAATACTCTATCTTGCCCAGAAAGGGCTGTGTAATGAAACCTGAATATCTGTACACATAGGGTTGTCCTCCCTGCTGGGTATCCATTGTGATCAATCTGCAAACTGGGAGGTGCTCCTAAGCCCATATCTGCAAGACTAGAACTCTTGCAGCCATCCCTCACATACTCCTATATGTAATCTCATGCATCTAATGATACATCTATTCCAGGAGACACTGACCCCATCCTAGCTGCATAGGCTGCGTGATCAATCTCTCTAGCATCTGAGCCCAACCACATAATAACCCTTATTGTGATCGATCGGTCATAAGAAAATGACCAATGAATCTAGCAAGTACACACTCCAAAGGAAGTTGCTCACCATAACTCTCTACTAATGTATCCTAGGAGATAGCTTGATCTATGATCAATGGGTCCCAAAAAACTTGAGCTAATGCTCGCACACCAACTAAAGGTGTGGAATCATACTCCACATGCACTCTAGTAAAAGGAATCTGCAAAATCCTATAGATTCCCTCAGGCGTGATGGTCATCTCTCCCATCGGTAAGTGAAATGTGTTGTCCTCGCTATGGAATCTCTCCACTAATGTGGTCAACATCCCATGGTTCACTCGAATATCAGGCATCTGTAACAACCATGAAATACCACAGGCTCAGACATGTGCCCTCTGATCATCGGACAAGCCGCGAACTAACTACATGGTCATTGGATACGTGGATCTAAACTGAATATCAGGCAATTGCACCCACATACGGATAAGCAACAGAAACGACATCAATATCAACATCAAATTAACGTACAAACACTACAATGTAATCAGAAAATCTCGCAAATAGATTACTAAGCAAGATGAATATGGAATTGGATGGTAAAATCAGGAGAAAAATATCTCTGTTCCCATACAAAAAAAGGCATACATGCCTAAACTAGCCCCCAAGGTTCATACGACACAAGAATAAAAGTCAGACGATGAAACAGTTCCATACAACAAATATGGTATTATCAGACAACAAAAGGGGCAAGCTTAAATATTGTCGTGTGATAAGAGGGTAAGTCTCGTGTGACAAATCTAAGGCCCCTAGACGACAAAAGATTTTTTGGCAGTTTTTCGTACAAACCCTTTCGCAGAACCGTACGACAAACTGTAGGCGTTTGCTAAAAATGCACAAAAATAATGAAAATTTGACAAAAAGGGGCAAAAATCACACGCAAAGATGAAGTCTGTCGACTACTTACAGGTGTTGGGTAATCTCTCGGTCGTCCGTGCCTTCACATGCGCTCGAAATGATGAGTAGAGGTCAGGACCACCATTTTCACTCAGAAAAGCTTCTTGAAAGCTCTAAGGATGGATGGTAAAAATGATTTGAAAATGACCCCTCTAGGCCTTATATAGAAAATTTGACCTAATTTTCAAAATGCTCCTATGGACGTGAAAATTGCACCCCTAGCTAATTGGACCGCTCTAAATCCATTTTCAAGACCGAAATCAAAATCTGACAATGTTTTGATCCTCAAAAATGCAAATTAACCTATTCTTCATAAATGCAGCTAATTGTTGACACTTTCCTCACAGGATTTCAATTTGAGATTCCTCTTGATCAAATTTCATGCGCATTTCCCTCTCCAACTTAGAAAGTCGACTCAAGTCAATTTTGGTCAAACTTGGTCAACCAGGACCTTAAAACAGGCTCGTATATCATATCTCAATGCTTTTTTTTGATCTATCAGGTTTGTGCCTCCCCTCCTTTCGATTTCATTCCTAAGGGGGTAGTACCATTAAATCTACAATTTGATTCACATCAGCAAGTTCAATCTCTAGGGGCATTAGGCTCTGACTTAAATTTAAAATCTAATGAAGTGATTCTCATCATTGCGCATCAAATCTTGAAGTTCTAGGGGCATATCAGATTCATCGCACCATATCAATCTAAGAACTCCCCTCAATCTGGTAATTGGCTTCATCAGGATCCATATCAAGTCAATTATCCCAATTAATCAAATGGCAATCAGTCTCATCACACCACATCAGGTTGGTTCATTATTCAAACTTAATCTTAAATCAAGAAATCTATTGGGAGGACAGACATTTAGTTTCATCACTTCACATCAAATTGAATGCTTGGACTCTTCTATCAGTCTTCACTCAATCAAGCCCGGAGATGATATCTTCAGATTTCTCTATTAGTCTTTGCTCAATCAAGTTCGGAGCTGATATCTTCAAATCTTCAATCGGTCTTCGTTCGATCAAGTTCAAAATTAGTTTCTGATCTGTGGGATAGTTTCATCGCTTCACATCAAGCTATTTCCAGTTCAATCAAACTTCAAATGTTCTTTGACCCAATGTGTTCCCAGATCGATCACACATTAGTCAAAGAGGGGCAAATGTAATCACCCAAAAATGGTCTAGCAAACCCATAGCCCCCTTTTCTCAAATATTTGGTCTTAATAAATCCTAAATCCAAGACATTATCACTAGACTCTAAATTATTGAGCATTTAATCAAACTTGCTTACATAATTTTAATCCTAACTTGTTGAATCAAATAATCAAACATCAAAGCCTAAACCCAAAAAAGCATAAAACATTGGGATAAAATAAAAAATTCCTAAAGTTCAAAAAAGTGAACTCATTCACACATGGGTGTGCACTCAAAAATCAAATAAAACAAATAAAATGGAGGAAATTACCAATTTTGTCTTATTCTCCTCATAAGTTGACCAATCAAAATCACTTTATCATCTCGCATGGATTGAGAGGGATTTCATCTCCACCCTTGATCAAATTCTTTTGCCTCTTAATCTCAACCACTCATTCCTTGGAATCTCTTATAAAAGGGATAGCTCCCTTGTTCATTCATAACAAGACAATTTAGAGTAGAGTTATAATGCTATTTTCATCCTAGAATTCATAGTGCATTCATAATTTATTTACTCTCATGGTAGTTTCTTATATTTTGGAATTGTATAGCTTCATTTCTTAGCTTAATGGCATTCTAGTTCTCATCTCATAACTTAATCTAGATGCATTGTTCTTCTCATTTCTAGTTCAAATATTGCATCTTAGTTTTATTCATCATAGTTGCTATGCATTTCATTTGATAGCCTATGCATTCTCATTTTCAAGCTTTCAAGAGCAAAGTATCTAAGTCTATGTATCTTTCTCCATCTTGCATTGAATCTTCCATTTTGGAGTAGTCAAGTCACTGATTTCTCTATGTCCAATCTGATGGACAACCATGAGAATCACACTCGCTTCAACTAGGAAGCAATAAGCCAATTTCTAGGGGTTTTATCATGCTTTGAATCTTATGTTTTTACTAACCCTTTTTTATGTAATGGTTTATTGAAGTGTTTGGTTACAGATTCTAATCTCACATTTTACCACACACATTACTAACGACAATTGTGATATATTATCAACCATCCACATAAATAGACATAAGAATTGATACGTGTAAATAATGATGTCATTACACGATTTCCATTAATTAGATAATGATTAAGGTGCAGATTAATTTGATACGTGTCATCATTCTGGTGACTTCTTGGAGAACTTTGTTTCCTTCAAGAAATTGGGCTCAAATTAAACTTCAGCCATTGATCTAGGATAATCAAACGGTCTCAAATAAGACATTTAACATTATAAAATGAAGGATGTTACTTTTAGGTTACATGTCAATGTAACTTTTTGTGCTTATCGATACCAATGTGTTTAATCTGCAAACAAGTTATTAGTTGGCGTTGGCCCACATGACACATTGACGAGACCCATCTTTTGAAAATTGCCAATAAATAATTATTTTTCCCATAATTAATGATAGATTAGCCAATAAAATAAATATAATTTCAAACGACACATAAAATTCACCAGTACAAATATTTTTTTTCCCTTAAAAAGAAAATCATTCGCCTCATATATTATAATTTTTTAAGTTCAAAAGCAAAAAAATTGCCTCATACAATATATATTTTCCCCACATTAATGTATTATTCGCCAGGATTTTATGGAATTTTCATTCGGCAGGGAAAAATTTGCCTTCACCTTTATATTATTTTCCTAATTTGGAAAAAAAATTTGCCATCATGAAGAAATTTTTTCCCCTGAATTAATGTACGATTCGCTAGGGTTTTACACTTTTTCCTAGGAGGGGGTTTCTTAAAGTTATCCCTGCACCTATCCTTGCAAGAGTAAGTCTTGGAATGGTAATGTGGTGGATGCATTTGAAGTTTGTGTGCTCTAAGGAAAAATGGGCCAAGGGAAAAGAGAAGCTTCAACTTTTCCATACCATGTAGCGAGAGGAAAAGGAAGATGATATAAAAAAGTTGAAGGTTTCCCTAGAACGCATGGCTAACGTAGCCAACCAACTACGAAGTTGCAAATTGCTAACAAGAGTTTATTCACTCTAATTGTAGGAGAAACTATCATGTTTCCAAATTAGTCAATTGCTAAGTGATCTTCCCATTTCATTGGTTACCCCAAGATCCCTTCTTATTTGTTTTTATAAAGCACCACAAGAGATGGTAAGACCAACTTTGTGAATTTTACTTGCACAATCTGGTTGTTCCATACAATTCTAGTTGGAACCCCCTTTTTGTATGTGGGAGATATACAGATAAGTGCATAAATCTCTTATCTTAGGAATGAAAAAGAAAGAGGTGAATTTCTATAGACATGCAAAGAAAGGGAGAAAAGAAACCCATTATACATTAGAGCAGAAGCTTAAAACCTTAAGTACATCATTGATGAATGGATCGATATGATGTGTGGGAACATAGCTTTAGAGGAAGTTAATTAATGAAGGTTAGATTATTATAGTTGGATTAAGGAATCATTTACTATGTAGGGAAAGGAAATTAAATATCTTCTTGTCAACAAAGATGGTCCCAATTAACTCAAGTACTCAAGAAAAATGAGCCACGCTCAATCTATAATTGTATAGCATTGGAATCATGAGTAGCCAGATACACACACAACACTACACACCCATAGTAGTCAACCTCCATTGAAATTTTAGCTACCACTCTTCTATCTGGTTGTACACTAGTTAGGTGGAAAACTAGTGGAATTTTCTAATAATGTGAAAGATGGGAGAAGATTAAGGGCAAGAAAGGTTTTTATATGACAAAGGGAATAGGCGCTACCCCAGGTTGTGGATTAAGGACTTGATGTTCTATACTACAATAGTAGGCCTGCTTATGGACAAGTGACAACTCAAGTCAGGGAGTTTGATGAGTGCAGTAATTAGTATCTTTTTGGATATTGTTGGTTAGTTTTATGGTATTTTATTAGACTTTTCTAAAGACTTTGTGATACTTAAGCACACTATGATGGATCCACTATGGTACTTACTCGATCCTAGAACTCAAGTGGGCATATCTTCAAGCTCGCAGCGGGTCAATGAATTTGGAAGAGGGTGTTACTTCTCTTCCTAAGGGACTGTTGGTTATCAGCCAGTGAAAGAAGGAGGTCAAGTGGGCAGATGCCATGGGAATTTGAAAATGGAGAATCTTTCCTAGTACATCACTTAGCCCTCCCTCTTTGGTGAGGGATGTTGGGATAATAAACCATCTTTATAGTGGGGATCTTTCCCTCTAAGGGATCTTTCCATCCATTCTTGTACGATAGCGCCCCCCAAATACTCCACCTTGGCGGTTGGGTCCTTCATTCAACCCTTGGACTACCCTCGGTCTTCATTCTCAATTCTGATATGGTTTACCTAGTCCCAAAAATGGAGGTCGCCCCTAGGTTTTTGGAGCACATGGACATAGGGGATCCTTAAGTATCTAGTAAAAAGACACAGTTAAGTGTCTAGTTGACAGACGCAGTACTTTAAGACCTAACCGTGCTTGCAGAATTTAGACTCTCCATATCCCTCTAATAGGGGTTGTGGCAACCAACTTAGGTGGCTATTATAATATTGAACTTCAGAATATTTTTTTATTATCAAAAATTTGTCTGTTCGCCCCTCTTTGATTCCTAGAGAACAAAGAGGGTCTACAAAATTTAAAAAAAAAAGATTATATAATATTCAAAAAAATTATATTTTTCCCTAAATAAAAATCAAACTTATACATTATATAATGGTATATATTATAGTCATAATTCTGCATGAAGTAGTGATCAATTCTAATTTATGTGATATTTGTAAAGGAACACAAATAACCACTAAGAGGGGGGCGGGTGAATTTGTGAATATTAAAAACTTTACCTACTAAGCTCTAACTCTCATTTATCAAGAATGCATAACTAATATTGCAGAGAATCATAAAGTTTATCAACACACAATAGTCATGCACACAACACCAAGTGTACAAGGAAAACCCATAGTGGGGAAAAACCTCGGTGATAAAGATGCTAGAGTCTACTATTGTAATCCAACCTTACAAAGAAAACTAAACCTTATGACAAAGTTTATGGGCTACAACCCCTATTTCGAGCACCAAATAATATTGAATACACCATTATAATTTTATGGCCACCTACCCAAAGGAGCTACAACCCCTACTCTAAGAAATGACATAAAATTATTTTTTTTTGACATGTATAGTACCTTGTTACAAATAAGGTTTTGTTGCTCTTTATGATTTCTCCACTTAAAAAATATTTCAATATTATTTTCCTTTTCTACCCAAATAAAACTCTATGTTGCTTCAACCACTCATTATCTACAAATATTCTTTGTCCTCATGGAAACATCTCTATCTTCATATATCTTCACATCTAATCACACTGTGAGCATTCTCTTTCTGCCCTCTTCACACAATCTATTCCTTCCTTTGTCTTTACATCCAATCATTGTGTTCTTCTCGACCTATTCCCTACAAATTTGTTCCAAAATCATTTTTTACGTTCATGCTCTACATTACACACTCTTACACCCATATTTTATTTTCTTAATTTCTCTTTCTTTCTACCAAAAAATGTTTAAACATGCACCCATTTTGATATTCTCTCTCTACTCTCTACAAAATATTTTAGAATCATCTCTTTTTCTCTCTCACAGCTCACATATTCATCCACGACTGCACTTCCTACTTTCTACAAAAATCATATCAAAATCCTCTCATTTGTTCTCTCAGTAACACAATTTTGTTCATAGCCTACCCTTTTGTTTTGTTTTGTTTCCGCTATCTATCAGAATGTTTCAAAATCCACTATTTTTGGTTTCTCACCCACACATTATCATTTACAACCTCTTTTGTTTTTTTATTCTCTTTTCTACTATATTTCTAAAACAATTTAGAATTTTTTTGTGTTCTCTTAACCACACATTTTTTTCATCAATGATCTCCCTTTTTTGGTTATCGACTCAATGCCCATATGACCTACTAATTTTATCTGCATTTAGTTATAAAGACTTCCCACCATTTCTTTTTCTTGGACCCTCTCGACCCTTTCACAATTTTTTTGCATCTACACAATCTATTTTTGGCCACCACATTAAATGAATCTTTTCCCTTTAGTTTATTTGAACTTTGTGTTTTTATTTTGATCAAACATTTAACTGCCAAATTTGATATTCACATATATTTGTGATAAACTTTTGATGACCATCCATTGCATTCAACTACCACCACATACCTTGTCCAACATAATGGATTTGATTAGTCATCGTGGTCTTCTACTTCAATAGGATATTTCAAAACCTCTATTCTACTAGTCAAACATAAATAACCATTTTATATTCAATAACAAAACCAACTTCTAATCTTCAAACTCATGATATATATATATATATATATAATCTATTGAGTGAAATGACTTAACTATAATCTATTGAGTGTTTCATAGCTAAATAACACGACATTGAGTTGCATTTGAGAACAAAAAGGCAAAGATCTATAATGAATCAGGAAGGTTGATTGGTACTGGTGAAAAAACAAAAGGTAACATATTCTATCTTGATGATATTAAGACCACTTGTTTATTGGATAGAAATGAAGACATTTGGTTGTGGCATTAAAGGTTATGTCATGTGAATTTTGACAACATGGTTAATATAAGAAAAAAGAGAAAGGTAAGAGGATTAATGAGCATGTCAAAACCCGACCATGTCATGTGTAAGAATTGTCAAAAAGGTAAAATGATAAAGTCTAGTTACAAGAGAAAAACCTACACATCTAATGCTATTATAGAGCTAGTCCATATTGACTTATGTGGACCAATGAGAACAAAGAGCTACTATGGTGATAGATACTTCATTCTATTTGTTGATGATTATTCTAGAATGATGACTGTTATGTTCTTAAAAGAGAAATCAGAAGCATTTAAGATGTTTAAATGGTACAAAGCTTTAGTTGAAAAACAAATTGGAAAGGAACTAAAATTTCTAAGATCAGATAGAGGAGGAGAATTGATTTCTGATGAATTCACTAACTTTTGTAATGAGCATGGAATTACAAGACATGTTTCTGCACCGAGAACACCACAACAAAATTGGATTGCTGAAAGAAGGAATAGATCAATCATTGATTGTGCTAGAAAACTGATGATTGAGAAAGGCATCACACAAACATTATGGAGAGAAGCTTCCAGTAATGCTATCTATACATTAAACCGAGTTCAATTGAAAAAAGACACCTTATGAGCTATGGTATGGATACACACCCAAAGTAAGTTACCTTAGAATTTTTGGAAGTCAATGTTATATTTTGAAAGATGATAGAAATGGAAAGCTTGACTCCAAAGGTGACAAAGGAATATTTCTAGGTTATTCTACCAAAAACAAAGCTTATAAATGTCTTAACAAATCCTCTAACAAAATCGTTGAAAGTGCAAATGTCAAAGTGGATGAATTTGCTGAGAAAAATGATGAGGAAAGTAGAAAGGAACCAGAAGAATACAACAGATTTGTCTACAGTGAAGAACCTGACACTCTTCCCAAGCAATAGTGTATCACTATCGAGCGACAAAACAATGCACCCGAGCAATAGGCTACACACACTGAAAATCAGAAAATTGCTCAAAATAATGAACCAAGCGATGAAGATATAAATGAAGGTCAAGATGATGATCAAAATGATGAAAAGAGATCTAAAGCAGTACTTTCCAAGTATGTTAGATGACACCATCCATAGAACCATATTATAGGAGACAAAAGAGCTAGAATGAGAACAAGAAGTAAGTCACTAAACATGAGATGTTTGATTTGTGATTTTGAGCCTAAATATGTCAATACTGCACTTGACAATCAAGAATGGGTTAGTGTAATGAATGAAGAAATTGAGAAAATTGAAAAGGACACAACATGGACATTAGTACCTAGACTGAATGACAAAAATGTCATTGGTACCAAATGGATATTCAGAAACAAGCTGAATGAGAATGAAGAAGTCACAAGGAACAAAGCAATATTAGTATGCAAAGGGTATGCACAAGAAGAAGGTATTGACTATGGAGAAATCTTTGCAACCGTTGCTAGACTAGAAGGAGTAAGAATTCTACTTGATTATGTTGCTTTCAAAGGATTCAAAGTATACCAAATGGATGTCAAATCTGCATTCCTGAATGGAATACTAGAAGAAGAGGTATACATTGAACAACTAGAAGGGTTTGTTGATCCTAACAATAGGAACATGGTTTGTAGACAACACAAATCCTTGTATGGATTGAAACAAGAACCAAGAGCATGGTATGAAATACTTCACTCTTATCTCATTAGTATTGGATTTGTAAGAACAAGCGATAACAATAATCTGTATTTAAAAGAAGATACTGATAATAACATTCTGATTGCTGAGACATTTGTTGATGATATCATATTTGGAGGTAATGATATGCTATGCAAATCATTTGCTAATGAAATGAGCAAAGAGTTTGAGATGCCAATGTTTGGGGAGAACAAATTTTTTCTTGGTCTACAGACTCTTTAATGGGATGTAGGAATCTACATCACACAATCCAAATACATCAAAGGAGTTCTGAAGATATTCAAGATGGAGGACTCCAAACCAGTTGGAACACCTATGGCAATTGGAAGCAAACTAACAAAGCAAGAAAAGTCAATCGAGGTAAATCAGACCCTATATAGATCTATGATTGGAAAACTCATGTATGTTGTACATTGTTACCCCTGATTTTTGAATCATATCCCATGTTTTATCATTGCCTAAAATCAGGAGGTTGTCATCTTAGAAGTAAAATGTCATTAGATATCTTTCAATCTGGTTTACATTTTCTCCTTGTCAGTTGAACTTGAATCTTGAACTTGCTTAGTTCGAGGTTCAAGGTTCAATGTTGCCTTATGTTGTGTTTTGCCTTTCTTTTCTTTTAAGTGAAAATGAGCGGCGCGATTTGCAAAGTCCACTCTCCCTTTGAACTCTAAATCTTGAACTTGTTTAGTTCAAGGTTCAAGGTTCAATTGCGGGTTGCATCTTGCATAAAGTGTGTAGCGTTTAGGTTTTTACTGCTCACGTGGTCTTTTATAAACACACCAAAAGGAAATAATTCTTTATTACCCATTGAACTTAATTTGTGAACTAAGCTATTTCAAATTTCACAGTTCAACCGAAGCTTGCGTGGTGAAAATGTGAAAAGACAACAGTGACGTGAGAAAAGTGACAGCTGGCGGGTGATAATTTTATCCACGCGTGTCTGGTATAATCATCATTGGATGTGACACTTATATGTCATTTCATTCATTTAAGAGATGCAATATTTAATCATCGCATTAGGCAAAAAATCTTGTCACATTTAATTAAGAGCCCTCATTGTCATTTAAAGAAAATCTTACGCATTTTGTGGGGAAATCTGTTATAAAATAAGAGTTTGTGTTGTCAGTCTTTTAGTGAAGTTTTCTGGTGAAATTGAATTGGTGGAGCAGCAGAAGGTATACTCTCATCCTGAGAAGCTTAGAGTGTGTGGAATCTCCAAGTTAGTGTTTTTATCTTCCAGAGTCCTTGTTCAAAATTGAAGCTCTTTGAAAAAGTTTGATATTGAAAGACTTTGTTTTCCTTTTGCAATTTTGGTCTTTTATAAGTCTTTTCCTTAAGAAATATGAAGTCCCCACTCCCAAATTTTGGGTGAACCTCACCTCTAGTTAGTTCACTTCCCGAGTGTGATGACACAATGATAAAAGTGAGTGCTTTAGAAGAGATTTGTAGTAAAATCAAAATCCTTATTTCTAGTTCTATAATAGAGAAGGTGGTGTTAAGTGGTTTAGCTGATGCAACAACATTTCCCCTAGTGGCCCCCTGTCCTAAGCTAGTAATGGAGTGTGTTAAAAGATATGATAGGGAAGAAAGGTGTATTAAGAAGATTGATGGCAGCCCTATGATTTTCATAAACCAAGATGTCATCCTCACAGCAATGGGTATTCCTAAAAAGGATCCTTATGAAGGATGGACCATTGCTTCCTCCTACTCTATCTTCTCAATGAAGAAATAGATTTACAAAAATGAAATTTCCAAACAATGGTTGTTAGAGGCAAAAAGGGGAGGGTCAAGGCTACCAAAACCCCTTACAATAGATCATTTCAAGTCCGAAGTAGCAGAATTAGTGATCTTGTTGAACAAAGTCAAAGGTAATAGCCACGCTTATTACTAGCAAGACTGGATGTATTTCTTTATCCATATAACTTTGGGTGGGGAAAAGTTCATTGATTGGGAAGACTGTATTGCTGAAGAAATTCATCATCAGCTGGCAAATTATTCAGAAAAGTCTGATGGTTTCTATACGTCTTCTTATCTATTCAATGTATTAGCTTGTACTAGAAAGTGGGATGGTTTATATCATGAATTACCTATTCCCAATATGAAGGTGTATGATTATTATCCTCATTTCTAGAAGGAATTCCATGTTGAAAATTTTATGAAAGTAAATGGTGTTTTTCTAGGAAGGTTGATTTTTGAACTGCAGGGAACATTGAGCAGAGAATGTCGGAGGAGGCTAAGAAGTTTGTCAATGTCTTTGGAAGTTTCTTCATACAATTCAAAAGGTTTACTTACATTAGATTTGGTGGATTTGAGGGAGATCCATTTAAATTGCCCAGATATGCTTTGGATTTGCATGATATAACCGAAGTTGGGGGCCAGTTAGCCCATGTACACAAAGACCTCAAAGATAGAAATGGAAGAGCCAAATCTAGTTTTCCTGTAGAACTAGGTTTTTATTCCTATAATAATTCTTCTGATGCTCTTAATTTAGATCAAGAATTGAACAAATTAAAACTGAAAACCTTCAAGGCTAGGAGAGATTTTGACATCAGAGCGTATGTTGTGTGACATTTTAGTTTACCTTCTGAATTTCACCATGTCCCTGAAATGGAAGATTTATGGGAAAATTGTGCAGATGATTTCGAGGTCAGAAGGAGATTATGGTGTAGATTTACACTTGTCCAAATAGTTAACTTGCAAACAGGTATTGATGCCAATGGAATAGAGGAGGGGGAAGATGAAGATGTAATTGATCAACAGTATAAAGAGAAGGTTCAAGGGTTGCCACTCCTTGAAATTGACTGGAACATAAAGGAAAGGGAGAGTATCCACATTAAGACTATCAGTGTTATAAAAAGAATCGAAAGATGGATTACTAGTAAAAGGCCATCTCCTCATAGAAGGCACAATACTAGAGGCTCAGCTCTTAAATCTCATGTTGAAAGAGTTATCCCATGTTCTAATGAAAATGTTTCTATTGCAGGTCCATCTAAATCTAAAAATACAAAAGTTGCTGAGTCTAAAGTTAAAAAGCAGAGGTTCCCTTGTCCTATTCCACCCACGAGGATTTCCAAAAGAAAGGCTCTCAAAGAAGAAATCAAGCCAGTTGGAGAAAAGGAAGTGATCAATCTCGAGGAGATGGATACTGTGATGGAAGATAAGAACATAGAAGGCTCTGTATCAGAAGAATTTATTTCCAAAGGAGATAATCAGAAAGAAGTCAAATATTCAATGATTTCTATGCCCACCAGCCCAACATAGGCAATGGCATACTCCCAACAGTCACTAGTTCCCACTTTGAAATGGTTAGAAACATCCATTAGTAGAAAGAGGAATGTACTACCAATAACACTACCTATTGAAGACATGGTAAGAAAATATTTGGGTTCCTCAAAGAAACCAAAAAGGATCAGGATAGAATCCAGAGTGGACATTGATAAAAAAATAGGGCACTGGTATGCCGAATGTGTAGTTCCCAAGAATGATAAGGAACTCTCTGAAGCTACTGCGGATGACTTCACATTTGAAAAGATAGATCTTGGATATGCGACCAGAGTGGATGATGTGAAACACTTGGAGAAGTCTACAAAAAATATCATACACAGGTATTTTAAAGATGAAAAGGATAAGAATGAGATGAAGGCAATAATAAAAAAGATGGCTGAATTCATTCAAGAAGATCAGGACCCTAACCCCCTCCCATTGACTATAGCTTCATAGTCATTCGACCCACATTCACCAGAGGTTAGGAAAACCCTAGATCAAATTCAGAAGAATAAACTGATTGCAGATGCCTACACTAAATGGATCCAAGCCATGATATAGAAAGGGGGCAATTATATCAATCAACTGATTAAGACTCACGGAGTTGTTAGTTCAATTGTTGCAGAGATTCTGGTGGAATTAGCAGAGTGGGAAAAGGAGAATAAAAAATGGCTAAAAGTAACAAATAAACTGTATGAAATAGAGAAATATGGGGTAAGTAAATTTCTAACTGAGAAGCTTTTTCCAGGATTGGATGAGGATACTCTCTACGTCTCCATCAAGAGTATAGAATGGAGAAATTCCATTATTAAATCCGGTCATGATAAGACCACTTACTTGTTGAGTGAATGAAAAAGGTTGATGGACACTATGCAAAAATATCTCAAGTGTTTGAACGTTTCACTCATAAAAGAGGATAGTCAAAGTGTCAAAGGAGCAGAGGAATTGCTACTGGAATTTGAGCGTGAAATAGCTGCCATTAGAGATAATAAAGATATTAGTCCAGATGACTTCATAGCCCTTGCCAATATGGAAGTGATGCTGGTGGTATGTATTGATCACCTTGAGGCACATATATAGAAAATCACCTAGGTCCGCAAAGATAAGTTCCTGAAGTAGAGGGTAATTCACATTACCCTGCCACATCAGGCCACAATCATCAGCGTTGCAAAGACACACAAAGAATGGAGGAGGTCCCACATTGTTGACTCCTCATAGGACCAATAAAAGGGATCCAGTGCATCCACCAGTCCATGGTCATGCTTCGCAGATCATGGAGTAGTGGTAGATTTTCTTAGTTTATATTTTCTTTTAATTTGGGTGGTTTTTTGTAAAAACAGTTATATACCGAATCCCATAGAGTGTATCTCAGGATTTCGGTTCCTATTTTCTAAGAATGATGGCTATTTATAGCTAGGATAATCTGTATTTAGATGATGGTAATTTTGGTTAAGTTAGGGAAAAGACTTGATAGTTTTTAGTATCTTTCAGTTAGTTTGTTAATCAAGAAGGAAACTTGGAAGTATATTTTTGATATGAATGGAACAAAATGTTATGTTGTATGAATCTGTTGGTTTATATTATCATATTGATCTCTGTTGGGATATTTCTTGAGTCTCGGAAATCTATTTTCAAGTGGATTTTTCTATAGCTTGTTTTAGCTTAGTTTTATTTTCAGTAAATAAGTTTCGAGATTGAAGTCTGTGAGCTTCATTTAGTGTTGAAATATTTGTCTTTCATTTAGTTTTTATAACATGTTGATGTATGGAATGCTGCACAAACCTTATTCACTTTCTGGTTAAAAGTGTATGTGTTTGCGACAACAATGTATGATTGTCAAGATTCATTGAAGATCAAATAGGGAGTTGTACCTTAATTCAGAGAATTATAAATTTCAATATTATAATTCAACTGTTAGTTTGAGATTGTTGTTTTTCATGGGCTTAGAGCAAGTTATTGATAATTTATAGAAAGACAAATCTGTATGCTAATAGATTTTTGGCGACTCTACTGGGGAGTCGATACACAAAGTATCAGTAGTCATTCCCTTTAAATGAAGCAACCTTGATGTTGCCTACTCTCATAATTCCTGGTCAGGAAGAATTTCCCCCAGTTATTCAGCCTGACTTATACTTTTTAAATACCTAGGAAGATATAATCTTTGATCTTCATTTGGTGGCTTGGATTGTGAGGAAAAGTGACCAACATTATCAACAAGACCGCTTGGTGTTAGAAGAGGAAGAAGAAATTGGCGAGTGGTTGAGAGGTCTTCCAATTGTCCAAGAAGCCGCCATAGTAGATAGAGCTATGTAGAGACCTTAAGTTTCTTAGCAAGACTGGATTCCCGACCTTTTACCAAGTCTCAAGAAAGGGAGGGTATCTTTGATATTTTTTTCCAAGAACTTCAAAATCTTCAATTTCCAACCAGTTATACCCCAAAGAAGAAGGCTAAAAGTAGACCTTCTTCTCCTAAAAAGTCAACTCCTAACATATATTCATCTTCTCACCAGTGGCAGGCCTTGACTCTTTTTGGAATTCAAGCACCTCCCCTTAAGACAAGCTATCCACCCTTAGTCATGGCACAACCTTGGGGAAATGATGTTGGGCCTCTTAATTTGGCAGGAAATCATTCCTTACCTAAAGGAGCGAGAGATATTTTACCCAAATTCTATGGTGACGAAAATGTTTCTGTCAAAGATCATCTTAATGCATTTAATACAACCTATGGAATTTTGGTTGTTCAACATGAAGACGTTGCAGTTATATTGTTTGTTCAAACACTTGCTGAATTAGCAGCCGACTGGTTGTACCACTTGCCCAGTGGTCAAATTACTGTTTGGGATACTATGAAAACTACTTTTGAAGCACGTTTTAAAATTATATCTGATGAACATGACCTTCTTTCCCAGTTGACACAATTGAAGAAATAAATACATGAGCCCATGAGACAATTATAGCAAAGTTTAATAAAATTATTCATAAAATCCCTACCCCAAAAAGACCCACAACTGAAAATAGAGTTTTTTTTTTATTAATGTCATGCCCCCAGACATTGGTTTTCATTTAAGACAAGCAAGGGTAGTTGATTTAGATGCGGCTCAGACCATGGCTCTCAAATTAGAAGAAGATCTAATCACAGATGGAAAGTGGAGGAAAGATGTCCAGCAACCAAATTCTCAAAGTTGCTACTTCCTCTGATCCCCTGTTGCAAAGATTAGTGAATGATGTAATTACTATGAAGAGGCAACTCCCCAAGGGAAATACGAATTTCCCTCAACTATACAAAGATATTCCTAGAGGAAACCTTGACCAGGCTAGTCTTATTCACAGATATCTGGGATAGTCACAGAATGAACAAAGAGCAGTAGAGGTTCCCCTAAAAGAGAAAATATGTGTACCTTTCACCTCACTGATGAGCATGATGGCGCGACTTGCCCTGAGATGGTGAGATCAATGCAGATGCATGTTAATAAAGAATTAGTTGATGATCCATCTAAACATGTAGAAGTTTCTTTGTTACCTGGAGGCTCTAGAAATTATTTTATGGAAAACAAGTTAGACTCTGAAAGAGGAGGCAGTATTCTGGTAACTCTTGAAAATCTGATCATGACCAGAAATCAATGCAATTCTCAAGATAATGACTCTCCTTTGACTTCTCAACACTAGGACAAGGATAAAGGTAAGGATTTTTCCCAAAAGAATTCTTTTTCCAAAGTTTCAAATGCTAAGGAGGCTGAAGTTTTTCAAGACTCTTACCTAATTCTCCTTTTGATATTGTAAATTTATGTAAAACCTCAAAAATCCAAGTGTCACCAGAGGAATATCTCAGAATGAGTCCCAAAGAACTTGATAGGCTAGTTAGTTATGTTAAGTCAAGCCAAACTTCTTCAAGTCCCACAACCAGTGTGACCACACATGTTGTTTTACCTAAAGAAATCCAACCTACCCTGGCTACCCAGTCCTCTATCGATACAAGTCCTTTTGTCTCTCAAAAACTAGAGCCTTTCTATCTTTCTCTGTTTATTCATGGGTTTAAATTGAATAATTGCATTATTGACTCTACAGAATTTTATAATGCGATGCCTGCTTTAGTTGCCAAAGCTTTAGACCTTCCTCTAACAGCCACTTTTGGGAGATGTTATTCCATGGATTCCAAACAAGTCCCTTTAGTAGGACAGATTAAAGATGCTCAGGTAGCCTTAGCTGCTCATCCTAGTTAAAAGCTTAAGTTAACCATTCTGGTAGCCGATATCCCCGCCAGTTATGGGATGTTTCTTAGTAGAACCTTTTGTAGGGACCTTGGGGGAGAAATCAAATTGGATTGGTCACAAGTGACAATCCCTGTTGGTAACCAAAATATTGTCCTGAAACTTGAGGGAAAATCCAAGTACACTATTTTTCCGTTAGAAGATCCTAAATCTTAGATCTTATACCATGAATGTGAATTTGGAAATTATATGATGTCATCAGAGGTGAACTCGGAGAGGGTTGATAATGAGGAATCAGACTCTTTATGTTCTTTAGAGTTTGATGGTAGTTGTGCCTCAGTGGGCTCTGGAGCAGGGGTTGTTCTGATATCACCACATGGTGATATTTTTCCTCACTCCTTCAAGTTGGAGTTTGGTAACACCAATAATACTACCAAGGACAAAACCCTTCTACTTGGCCTTGAAGAAGCTAAAAAGAAAGGAATAAAAATGTTGAAAGCTAAAGGAGATGCAAAACTGATAGTGAGAAAAGTAAGAGGAAGGTACTTAGTGAAAAATGAGAGACTGGAACATTATAGAAACCGTGTGGGATGAAATTGAAGGATTTGAGGCCTTTTCTATTGAAGCTATCCCTAGAAACCTTAATAGTAGAGCTTATTCTTTGACAGTCTCAGCATCTTTGTTGCTTCCCCATCCAGATTTCAAAGAAACAATTTATTAAATTGAGATGGTATACAGACCTAAGATGCCTGACAATGTAGAACACTGGCAAGTTTTCCAAGATGACAAACAGATTGATAAATTCTTGCAAATGATAGAAGTTTTTAGCACTACTTATTTTGAGGGATCTCAGTCAACCTGTGAAGAATTTTGTCCTGATCCGAGTAAGACTGTTGAAGAAGGAATTGTTCAATTGAAGGGAAACCACATTCCTAAAGGTTTGGTTTCTCTTGAGAATCTGTTTGACAGATCTGATGTTGTCCAGGCAAACCTGCATCCCATGAACCTCCTGATGAAGGTGACTCAGAAAAGTTGAATATAGGAGATGAACAAGACCCTAAGTTTGTAAATTTGGGAAAATGTTGTACATCTGATGAGAGGAGAAGGTTTTTTGATTTTCTGAAAGAGTATCAGGATGTTTTTTCTTGGTCCTACCAGGAATTGAAGAATTTTAAATGAGGTAAATTTCAACATCACATCCCTTTAAAGCCAGACACTACACCATTTAAGCAAAAGCTGAGAAGCTATAACCCTAAAGTGTCTGAAACGATAAAAAAAGAAGTTGAGAAGATGTTGCAAGCTTGGATAATATATCCTATTCATCATTCTACCTGGATAGTCAACATAGTGCATGTGAGGAAAATAATGGTGAGATAAGGATTTGTGTGGATTTTAGAAATCTGAACTAGAGCAGTTTAAAGGATAACTATGGTCTCCCTGTGATGGACCATATATTGCAAATAGTGGCGGGCACAGAAATGATATCCATGTTAGATGGGTTTTCTGGTTACAACCAGATCAAGGTAGCTGATGAGGATCAACATAAAACAACATTCACCACACCATGGGGTACTTATGCCTATAGTTGCATGTCGTTCAAATTGATTAATGTAGGTGCCACATTCCAATGAGCAATGGATTATTCTTTGAGCCATCTAATTAAAAAAGTGATTGTCATCTACCTAGATGATCTGACAGTCTTTTCTAAAAGGCGTAAAAATCACCTGAAGGATTTAAGAGCTATTTTACAAAGGTGTAGAGAGCATGAGATCTCGTTAAATCCTAAAAAATCAATCTTTTGTGTTACAAAAGGGAAGTTGTTAGGCCACATTGTCTCAAAAGATGGAATTAAGATAGATCCTGAGAGAGTAAAAACTATTCAACAAATAGGTTTTCCTTCTAACCGGACAGGTGTTAAGTCTTTCTTTGGTCAGACAAACTTTCTTAGGAGGTTCGTTCCAGACTTCGCTGAGACAACTAAACATATGGTGAGTCTCTTAAGAAAAAAGAACCATTTCAAGTGGAGTTCAGAAGTTGTTCGAGCATTTGATGATGTTAAAAAGGCCATAGCGTCTACCCCGACGTTGATCAACCCTGATTATAAAAAGATTTCATTATCTAATGTTACTCTTTAGAGAATACACTGTCTGGGATATTATTGCAGAAAAATGATAAGGGAGAGGAAGTACCAATTGCTTTCATGAGCATACCTCTGAAAAAGCACGAGCTAAATTATCCTATGGTTGAGAAACAAGCATATGTAGTAGTTAAAGCTGTGAAACATTTCAGATTTTATATCTTGCACTTACACTCTACTGTGTATGTGTATGCACCCTAAAATGGTCGCCTAGACTATGGGCCCCATTTATCAATTTATCAAATTCCTGAATCAATGACTTGGAACATTTTTAATTCAAATCAATTTCCTTGATCAATTTGTAACTAATTCAACTATTTCAATATTTCCTAAGGTTTGATCATTTTTATTTAATTAAAAGATTTAATCTCCCTTTTAATTAAATAAAATTTATCTAATTTAATTAAATTAAATTTCTCCCTTTTAATTAAATAAAATTCATCTTATTTAATTAAATTAAATTCCTCCCATTTAAATAAATAAAATTCTTCTAATTTATTTAATTATAAAGAAAACCCCTCTTTTAATTAAATAAATAAATA